>JAUCNO010001796.1:29902-42815 GCA_032353835.1 Enteromius viviparus
ATTATCATTATCGTGGGCCATATATCGCCACAGAATTGAATCGTGAGTTACCTGTATCGTCCCACCCCTAGTGGAGACAATACAAATGTGCGTCTCTTGTTGACCCATCTATGGCCAGAGACACTGTAGCATCACTGTGACCAAATTGTAAGGAAAATGGATGTTTGGGTTTTAGAATCCGGAGAGATGAAATCGAGAGATCCAGTTGTTTGCGATTCATAGTTTCCCACGATTATGATTCCTGTGTAAATAAATGATAAAATGCACCTTTACAAGGTATAAATGGCATTTCTCAGTATAGATATAAATGTTCATTTATATCAGGTGGATCTGGACTGCTGAATTGGTTTCACCTGCTTTAATCACATTAAAGAAACCTTTTTCTGAACAATTAGTCATATAACATGGTGTAGTTAAAATGACACTCTACCTTCTTTCTTAATTTTGCACACTCACTGTACTGTCGTTCTCTTCAGCAGAGTGACTCTGCTCTTTCAGAAGTCCTCTGAGGCGAGAGGGACAGGGATGGAGGAAGGGGTTGAGCGAAGCCCCCATTGCCGGTCCAGCTGCATTCCTTAGGGGCGAGCTGTCCAATATCATTTCTGCTCCCTTTGACAGGAGCTCTGGCAGCCACAATGGAGTCGCTGTGCTGGTATATCCTCACCCCAGCTCTCCCAACCTTCTTTTCTGAAATGCTTAATTACCCCGACGCCACTTCCAATCTGCAGCCCACCTGTGGCCTTCTGCCAAAGGGCCTTTCAACAGGTGCCTCTGTTCAGCTTTTATCTGTGGGAATCTAATTATCTGCTCTCGAACAAAGCAAAAGATTTTAGACAATTTTTTTTTTGAAGATTTTTTTTTAGTTGTTTGCCAGGAATTTTCTTTTTGTTATCGGTTTGACTTTCATGGGATAGCCGATTCTTTCGATGCTGCTTTTTACGAGCGGATCAGATTTTCTTTGCCTTTGATGACATTTGCTTTGACTTGCTAAAAGTCTGGAAGTTCCCCGTGAGAGGATTTCAGCTTCCAGACATCATGTTTTAACATGAGAGTAGTAACGCAACCCCTGTGGTTAACGACAGCCCAGCATGCATAAATCTCAAATGGAAACATATCCCCTCTGATATTATTACTAATCCTGAAGTGCGGGCTGCTCAGGTGAAATAGAGGAACGTGCAGGTGTAACAAGGTGGGATTTGGCTTGCTATTGATGAAACTCTTTACTGCTACATTTCTGTGGGAGGATTAAGGCGGTGTGAGAACAGATAAGGGACTAATTACGTTACTTTTTATGGAAAGTAATGCGTTACTTTTGCGCTACTTTTTAAATATGGGCAGAGCTTGAGTGTTTGTTTTTTATATAAGAAGTTGTATTTATTGCAAATGTAAAAGCACACCAAAAAGCGTCACCAATAAACCTCGGGCTGAAGAAAAGGTAAACTCACATCTGTAAAGAAGAATACACAAGAAAGTTCAATACTCTTTAACAATCAAAAAAAAAAACAATGAATACAAGTCATTTTTGCTTGTAAGTTGAACTGGATCATCAAAAGTCAGCAGCAAAGACATGGTTAATAAAATAAGATTAGATACATTTGTGTAATTGAATTAGTGCAGGTTTGTGTCATATTCTGAGTCTATTTTTTTGCATTTTGATGAACATTGAATCTGTTTTTTGAGAGTGAGATGAATAATGCACATTCACATTTAGATCTAGAAGTAGAACACTGCACAATCCCTCTGTATTTCTGATTCCTCCCAACATGTCAGGAGTCAGGAGACTTTGAAGTTTTTTTGAAAATGTTATATTACTCTTAAATTAAAAAGTAATGCGTTACTTTACTAGTTACTTGGGAAAAAAGTAATATTTTTACGTTACTTGTAATGTGTTACCCCCAACACTGCTTATAAGTCAAACTATTATATTGTATATTGTATATTTTGTATGTTGGCATATTTGTAGCAATAGTCAACAATGCATTGCATAGGTCAAAATTATTGAATTTTATTTCATGGCAAAATGTAAAATCATGTTCCATTAAGATATTTCCTACTGTAAATATATCAAAATATATTTTTTGATTGGTAATATGCATTGCTAAGAACTTCATTTGAACAACTTCAAATGCAATTTTAGCATCGAATAGTTAAGAAAACAGTCATGGCAAACAAGTGTTCTGGAGGCTTTTTTCTGTTAAAGAGCTTACATTAATTCCTAAAAAGTGTATTTGAGCCACTATAGGCTAACCATACCTTTAGAGGGGACTACTTTTCTAAGTGGATGAACTTCTGGTTATGCCTACATACTGTAACCTAATATTAATGGAGTTTGCTGTTTGCTTTATGCAGTGCTTTGTGGATTCATCACTCTTTTCTGCTAATGCATTCTAAAACTAATCTTTAAGTGTTACGGTTTTGAAACATTGTGAAAAATGTTTGCCTAACAGTTGCGTAACATTCATTCCATTGCTAGAGCATTTAAATTTGTAAACATGTTTTCATTACTGAGGGACAAAGTGTTTTTTTTTCTTCTGTGCTAATCAACCCAGAATAGTCCATTAAGGCATGAGATCAAAATTAGCAAAATTAGTTAAAAAGAAACAAACAAACCAAAAAAATAAGTGCTGATCACCAAAATGTGGTGGTTTTAGAGAATTAGCTCGTGTTTGTGAAGACGCAGTAGTGCATGTCATCTGAATAATTCAGGACGTTCAGCGGGGCGTGGGCGTTCATATCAGCACATTCCATCTTATCAAACACGCTCTCATTCTGTGCCCCTCATCAGTCATTCTATGGAATATTTATAAAGGATTGACAGTAGGTCCGCACTTCTCTCCTCATCTACTTTCTGTTCTTCATTAGCCAGCCCCCGTGATTTGGGACAGTTCCCCACCGAGCTGTTACACCGAGGCAGGCGTCCCAAGCGCCATGTGGCCCTCACACATGCACTCAGAAGAGGGCCTCGCTCCCCCACGGAGAGATCCACATCCAGGACGAGTGCTAAGGAGGGGGTTAAAAAGGCCTGCTGCATCTGTCTCTTTTAACAACACTACGTCCAGGAAGTTCAGGCTGGATGAGGACCATGTGTAAGGAGATGTTCATCATGACTAACATGTGTGACAAGTGGAATGGAAATGCAATTAGCCCTCCCCCCTCCACCAGACACGGCTAGGCCTGTTATGTGTTAATAATGTGATGTAATGGCCATAAGGATAAAACAGTTCCTGTTCGTGACATCAGGGGATCTCATCTATAGCCTCTCAGAACATCAGAATGAACATGCAAGTGAACAAGTGCTTCAGGGGAATAAGTGAGTCAGCGAGCAAGCGGTGAACGTGAGTCCCTTGCTCTTTTCCAAATCGTAGCTGCCAGAGGCTGCATTCTAAGGAGTCTTGCTCCTTACATGAAGGCCTTTTCATAATATACATGTATTTATTACACTGACTTATGAGATACCAGATTATATTTTAGCCAGATTCTAAGGCATTAGTGCATTTCTTTGTAGGCAATGCAATGTATTGGCATGAGCTCCTTTGAGGGGAAAAAAAGGATTTTGCTGGTATTGATTGAGTACTTCAAATTTTAAAAGTATATATATATATATATATATATATATAATATATTTATTTATTTATTTATATACAGTATATAAACACATGCATGTATATATTTATGAAAAATATGTTATGTTTGTATGTAAATTTTTTATACAATATAAAAATAAAGAATATGAATATATAAATATGTAAATATTTTCAAAATATGTACTGTATGTATGTGTATTTAAATTTACATAATAGATATACATCATACACAACACATGCATAATGTAAAGAAGAAAAAAATAACCTTATTTTGGATATGATTTAATCCTGATTCATCATTTTTCACAACATATATATAAAAATGTGAAAGGAATTATGAAATTTATGAAAATTCATACTGAAGTGGGTCGAAAAGCACTTTTATCAATTTAAGCTAATAATACATTTGAATTAAAATAGCTATTAACATGCAGTTAAGTGATTGAAAAACATTACATTAAAAGCGTTCCCAATTACTCACCTGTGAGGTCACATCACAGACGCTGTCTTAGAAGGCAGTTGACTATGTAGGCAGTATAAGCAGTGAAGTGGTTTATTTGTAACAAAGACTAGTCTGTTGGGTCCAATCAGGCCCACACACCAGGTATAACTCTCCACAGAGCCAGGCCATCAGCAGGTGCCACTTAAAGCTTAACAGTCCATTGCTGGCTTTATGAGACGCAGCCAGGACAGACGTGGAAGGGAGGCGGGAAGTGGACCTTTCAGGTCATGTCTGAGCACAACTCAGTGGAGCAATGAAAGTCGAAAGGTATTAAAAAAAACAACAGTAATAAAATTAATATACCTTGCCAAATGTCATCCGAACACACATAATAAATAAAATACTTGCTAATGCTATGTACAAAAATGTGTAATCTTTCTATGTGTGCATTCTAATAAATAGCCTACTATAAAATATATAACGCAAATGCTAATCATTGTAACATTAACTGTTTATAAAGTTGTGAGGTCCATCAACTAATAAAAACGTTTCACAATAGGCTACACCTCAAAGACAAAGCAATATTAAAACTCATCTCATTTTAGCAGTCTATGATTGTAGCTATACAATAGGCAGTGTTGTCACGCTAGCTTTGAACTTTGACTGCTAAATTATAAGTATAATAATACATAACTGGAGTTAATAAGTAGGTGTATGTGTTTTAATTATAATGCTGCAATGCAACACAGATTAGCTTCCCACCTTTTCCAGTAGGCATGTTGACCTTATGATACTGTTATCTGTCCTTTTCAAAAGCCCTCTCAGTTTATTAGTAATGATGCAGATTTTTACAATAACTAAGTATTGTCTTTGTTTACAATTTTAACCCATGTGTAACCTCTTTATACGCCATCTAGTGTCCGGACAAGGAACTAAAGACAGTAATACTAAAATCTGTGGGGACATCTGGTGGTGACTTCCTCCTTGTGAGTGTTGTAGTGCAGTGTTTTCGAACGTTTTCATTAATAAAAGTTAATCGCCACCAAATTTGAAACGTGTAGCCTACCTTATTTGTAACGTGGGCGCGGGAGCGGCCATTTTGAAAAGAGCTTGGTTTCAAGCGAAATGCAAACGGTAAAACTGTTTAAGACACAACCAGTGTGTTTATGATAATAAAATGATAACAAATATCATGCAGAAACCGTTTTTGTAAAAAATTGATTGAGCTATTTACCTGGCGGTTAATGAATCTTAAGGCACGCAGAAAGTTCTGCATTTCTGTATTTATCAAATACCTGGAATACCTGGAACAGAACGGTGAGGCTCAGTTGCAGTGTGGGTTTGAAAGCATGCAGCGATAATGAGGCTGAAGACATCTCTGCTGGTGTGATGCTGAAGGCCACCGCAACATGTGCACAAAAACTGCCAAAAAAGCTACCCATAATGATCACACAATGACTTGTTTTCAGCATGAACACATCTCTTTCTAATCGTTATCATCTGTTTATTGAATTGCACGCTGCCACACACGTGCATGCACACACGCACACACATACACACACCATATACACCATTACTGGAGTCACAAAGGAGACAGAGAGTTGCTGACAGTATCACATTCTTGAGCATGTTTCAAGTGTTGCAGTAATATCAGTGTTGCCTGGTGCTGCGGTATGTTTCAGGAGGCTTTGGCCTTCATTTATTTGCGAGTGGCTCATTTCTGGTAGTTTTCACTCACTCACCAGGAGGTGAATAGCACATGATAAGTGTGAAGGTCAGGAGAAGAGAGATGCTGGTGAGGAAAAGTAACAGGCTGAAGTTATAATAGCTGAACAGGAAGTGGCCTGCTGAGAGCTACTGGTAATGTACAGATGGGAAAGAATGTGAAAGAACAGATCATAAATCCAATAAACGCCCCTACTGTACTGCTTCGGTCACAAAAGTAGCCAGACATTCAAAACGTAGAGTTGAAAAGCCTTTGTGATGTGGAAAAAAAAGTCCTATTTTTTTACCCTAATCATTTACTGGCAATAAAAACAAGTCATTTGGCAGAGAAAATACAAGAGAAGAGAACCACCTGAACAATAAACCCGTAAATTGATAAACCACTTGGCATAAACGAATACATTCTTTAGGAAAGACAACATCTTACAGAAATGCTACGATAAAATCTCAACACAACCCAGTGGGATTCAAGGACAAATACTGCACATTCACAGTTTAAGATAAAGGACTTTTTCTGAAAGTATTATCCTTGATAAGAGCGAACAGAGAACATTGTCGATCAGTAATAAGGTAAACATTATCATAACGGCGCTGCTGTATGATCACATGAAAAAGTCATCAATGTTCTGTTGCCTTTCATGCTACACGTAGGCCACGTACACACTACAAAGTTTTGGGAGTGACGACTGCATTTAATGCAGCAGTGTTTCCCTTCTGTGTGTCTGGAATACAGGAGTCACTTTTGCCATGGTGATAACCATAGCAACGGATTGGCTGTGAAAAAAAAAAAGAGCCAACATTCTTCATCTCAAATTTTAAAAAGGCCAGTTAAAATGACATTTGATTGGTGCAAAGATAAACCATGTAAACTATCTTGCGGGCTGGTAGTTTGTGGCACTCAGTTATCGATGAAGACATTCCAGCAGTTTGTTGTGATCAGTAAGATTTTTGAAACATTTTTTTAATAACCTTTCCAAAAAAAAAAGGATTTAAGTGATCGGAAGTGACGGTCAGTGTCATTTATAAAGTTACAAACGATTATTTTTGTTTTTACATGCATTACAATTACTAAAAATATGAAGTAGAACAACTATTTTCAACATTTAGAATATTAGGAAATATATATTAAGAAATGTTCATCAAATGAGCATCAAATCAGCATATTAGGATGATTTCTGAAGGGTCATGAAGCACTGAAGACTGGAGTAATGATGCTGAAAACAATCATATAAATAAATAATTACAGCTTTGGTGAGCATAAGAGGCTTTATGAGACCCCAAAATTTAGAATGCTTGACAAAAAAGGAAACAAAACTAGTTTTACACAAAAAGCAACAAAATGTTTCATAGACTATTGCTAAAGCGAACAAAAATGTTAATTCATGTTTTGCAAGTTTTTTTTTTCCAGTATGCGTTTTTTTCCTTAATTTGAGATATACTGTATGAAAACAAATCTCTTAAACAATGTTGACTTGATACTTTGGCTTGAAAACTAGCCAAAAACATCGGTTAAGAAAAGGATAGCAGTAAACCGTATTCATTTGCGGTGTGTACGCGGCCTTGCAAAGCTGCTGCATGTATAGAAGTTCTGTTACTTCTGTAGCGTTTGCTGAAAATCCTCAAGTAAACATCTGTATATTTCAAAGTTCCAAGAGTTCAAGTCGTAATCTATAACTCAGATAAGCGTTTGAATGTAAATGTTTCTCTCAAAATAGACCCTTCTACTACTAAATTCGTACAATCCTATGAACAATAAGCTCCATCAGAGGGCTTCAACATCAAAACACAGCACACATCAAGTGCTGAACAGTGATAAAATACTGATCTTTAAACATGATCTTACCTTTTTTTTTCCGGACAACAGTGAAAAATACATTTAAAAGAGTTTGCATTTAAAGAGTAAACATAGTACAACAGGTAAAAAAGACCACCATCAGAAATACGTGCACTACAGGGAACACATTACTCTTCCTCCATTGACTTCTCGATCTCTTTCAGCTTTCGCACAAACTCTTGAGCCTCTCTGTCTCCCGTTCTCGCCTCCAGCATCTTCATGATGGGCTTCTCTGTATGACAACACAGTCAGAAATGAATCCATCAGACCAGACACAACAATAACGTTGAGGTGGCAGACCTCTCGATAGACAATGACACACAATAATTGGAAATCCTTTCAAGAGGACAGGCTGCACCAGATACTAAACACCAAGCAATGCTGACAAAACAATCAAATCTAACCAGTCCTACTTTCTTTTCTCTCTCTGAATGTAGAAATAATCAGCAGTCTTTGGCATATTTACTGTACAACTGTGCATTATTTCTGTAGGACTCCACACTGTTTCTATAACGCTGCTTTTGTGGAGTTTATACTACTCTAAATCATGTCAGAAATATTATATTCATGAGATATTTGTTCAAAATTTGTTCTTCAATTAAGCAATGGTTCAAGAATCAGTGTTGATCCAATCTGAGGCCCCGTCTACACTAGTGTGTTTAGTTTTAGAATGGAAATGATCCGAAACGATCTCCGTTTACACTGCAACAACCCAGTCTCAACGGCTCTGCAACAACCTTAAACGCATGTCACATGACCATTCATGCACGTGCAACCATAGGTATGTACAGGCAGATTCCCTATTATTTCAATCACGGACGAGTCTGCGTTTTTTTCCTTAATTTGAGATATACTGTATGAAAACAAATCTCTTAAACAATGTTGACTTGATACTTTGGCTTGAAAACTAGCCAAAAACATCGGTTAAGAAAAGGATAGCAGTAAACCGTATTCATTTGCGGTGTGTACGCGGCCTTGCAAAGCTGCTGCATGTATAGAAGTTCTGTTACTTTTGTACGAGTCTGCATGCTTGGAGTGGTTCAGTGTGGATTCTACAAACACTTATCTATAGGTACAGCAGAGCCGATGAGAATCAGAGTTGTGACATTCTCACAGGCTTCCATAGGAAACTCAGGAATGAGGTCTTCTTGCACATAATTCTTTTTTTAATTTCCTTCATCCTCTTACTTTCACCTGAAAAACACTACTGACTTGCTTGCAAATATTACCACTACTACTTCTTCGCGCACATTTCAACGACACAAGCGGCCTCTTAAAACACCAAGGAAGAAGCCGAAAAACAAAATGACAAAATGCGCTCTGTAGAGGTTTGTCAGGGGACCCGAGGTGTATGTAGATATAAATTGCTCATTCTAAGGTTCTAAAATCATAACGGCTTATTATGTAAGGTCTTTACACACCTCTGAAAACAAAGTTTTGTATGTTATATTGCATTTCTGCCAATAAATTCTTCTAAATATTACACACTGCACCTATAAAGAAGAAAATATACATAACTGTACAAGCTTTTTAAAAAAGCCTTTGTTTTCGACCTTGAAAACACCAGATTAGTGTAAACGATAGACAGTAGCAGTTATAAAACTAAAACACAGTAGTGTAAACGGAGTCTGAGTATAGTTATAGTGGAGTTTTTTTTTGGTAATGTTAAAGAATAGCAATAATTTATTCGAAAATTGTACTCAGCCAACAGGTTTGTAAGAGACTTTGAAGCACATGAATGATAAAATACCTTAAAAAAGATCTAAACTCAACAGGAAGGCTATAGGTCTCCAGAAGCAGAGCTGAGTGCCTTTGATTTAAGACGCATCATGCTTACTCTCGAGGAGAAACATCATGGGTAGGTGGATTAAATGCACAGATTAGCATACCGCTTGGTTTCTGGCGGGACAAGTGCAGGATAACCGGTTGAAGGGTCTTTCCAGCAGGTGTGGCACTCGGCCTGCCCGGCCAGCAGAAGTCACTCAGAGGGGCAACAGCCTCGCCAGCGAAATCATTAGTGGACAACCAATCATAGTCCATCACAGTGAAGGTCAGACAGGCACACCTGTGTCTGTACTGCTCAGGGCTGACGTGGCTGTGAAGAAGCAAACGGGATCAAAGGGCTGTTTGCAGCGCTGCGACTCAAGTGTTAAGGTAAGCAATTGGTGTGGTACTCACAAGTAAAAAAGCTCATCAAAAACCGGATGAAGGGTTTTGAGCTTCACTTGGGTGCGCTGACTCCGAGCCGTGGGGAACAGATGGTGAGGACACAGCTCCACGATGACAAACGGGTCGCTGAGGCCTAGGAAAGCACGAATTTGGAGACAAATCCAGTAACCGATATCAGCAGAAATAATCAGTAATTAGTTCTGGAAGGAAATAGCAGTAGTTAACACAGTAATAGTGCCAATATTTTAGCACTAACTTTCACATCAGAATCGACACACAATGCATGCAGCTAATTTGTAACGATGTAAAATTGTCGATAACTGGTTAAAATATGCGAGAAATTCAATTCAAAATTCAGGATGCAAAAGTTCTGAAATCATTACTTCACATCATGTTTTGAATGCTGTACTATTTCAGTGTTAGTCAATAGGAGATTTTATTCTTTCGGTCTCTTTAGCTGTCTTGGCTTAGAGTTTACAGTTGAAACCCTGCTAGAATATGAGTTCATCTATATTAAAAATCTGTCAGATATTGCAATTTCATTCCATCTTTCTATTTAAATGAAATGCTATGTGTAAATTAATTTAGGTGTCTCAACATTATAATGCCCCCTATAGAAACTGTTAATCATTTTGAGATACGCTAAACATTACATTTAACGTTGAAATAAATATTGTGTAATATTTACCATTAGCATCCAGGGCGATGAGGTCAGCTGCATGCAGTATCTCCACGGTGAGTCTTTGCTCAGGGGCATCATAGTAACACTTCACACTGATACGACCAAAACGACTGTGCTTTAAGATTCTCTGGAAAGCAAATGTGCATCTGTTAAAGATTACTATCTATAGCACATAATACATATGACATTTGCAGCTAGTTAAGATCTAATAACACATTAGGCAAGTTTGAAACTCTACAACTGATTTTAGTGAAAAACAGGTTGTGTCTCAAAAGCAAGTAAAATAGCATTTCTGTGCACCATAGATGTGGACCTGGTCTGAAAATCATCCCAAATTGTAGGTGGTGAAATGATGCTACTTAAGATTGGCCCACCACACTGTGAGCAAAATTTGTTGCAACCCTGCATGTATCTCCCATGTATATGGTGGTATTAAGCTATCGGATAAATCTGACCTCAGGTCGTGTCAGAAAGATCCTATTTACCTTACCTGAACACACAACCCATTTTTATTTAAACGCTGACTTTCCAGCGACAGGGACGTGTGTGTGCATTTGCTGTAATGTTCATGAAGTAAAGCTATAAAGCTTGCCAGGAAATGCTACTCATTTAGCTAAATCATGAGGCTACACATTAAAAGGAGGACAGGAAATGTAAAATAGCATGATGTGTTCATTCTCTAAGCAAAATCACTTAAAAGACCACATGAAGTTATGAAGTCTATTACAGAACTGAGCTTAGCGACATGCTATCATCAACTGTTGGACACGCTTTTCATGTTCCTCATGTGAGGAATGACATTTGTTTGGCAACAAAGTTTTTTTTAAAGAAGGTAAGAAAGCTGCTGCCCATCAAAGCAGTTCAGAAAAGACAATTATGCTGTTCGGTTTCGTAACATCCTGGTTGTGCAGACATCTGCCTCCGTAGGCAGCAGACAGCAAGTCAGCTTAGCAGGATTTGAGACACAGTCAGAGGCTGCGAAATCTTGCACAGTGCAAAGAACGCTTAGTCAAAGAGGAAATGACTGATGTAAACTTTTAATCATCAGAGGAAGGAATAGTTTTTGCGATGCCTTAGCTCCTAATCAACACCTCCTCTCTCTGCAGGGCTGGAGCTAAAAGCTGTGGCGGCCCAGCGGGACTGCTACCCACCTGCTGGGAGATTTTCTCCAGGAAATACTGTTCGATCAGCTCAAAGGAGGAGCATTTGTTCAGACGCAGCTCCTCGTCCAGGCCCTGATGGGAAGGAAGGGGGAAGGCAGATGAAGCCATGCTTACTCATTTCGTCAGCCGCATTGATTAAAAGGTGAGAATACCTTATAATCTCCACTCTTAAGGTCTTCCAAGAGCAGTCCTTCTCCATCGGCGTGGAAGAACCGAACCAGTGTCTGTGTAAAAAGAGTTTTTCATTACGGTAACGTCACTGCAATCAATACAAGCCATTCTACTTTGTGTCATTTTTTATTTTTGTGCTATTTCTTTGGCTGCACGGACTCCAGCAGACATGCAGACTCTCGTAACGCACTCTTGAGACTTGTTATGCTAATAGACCAACTATATGGTGAACAACATGTTCAACCCACGCAACTCCCTCTGTACTTCAGGAGTTTTCATGTAAATCTGTGGTGAGTTCCTGCCAGTTCCTCTCTGTTGGAATACTGGATCTCACAGTACATTGACATGGTACTGGGGACATCCTAAGTTCTCTGATGAGCTGTGGCCAAGAGCGCTGGTGAATATCTGATGGTGTCAGGCATGATGTAAAACTGTGACAGTGAATGCAGACTAAGAGAAAGCGGATATGAGGATCGCTGCCCTCTGCAGTCTCAAACTTCTTGTAATAAACCACCAGCTTGTTAAGAAAGGTTCATGAATTGTCTTTTACTAATAAAAGTACTAATTTTCCCTTTAAATGCAGCTCAAGAGACTTGCCAACCTCTCTCAAAACCAACTCTGATTTTTTATCTTTAGATTATGATTCCATCCATGTGGAGGATACTGAGCATGTTTGAGCCATTTTTGAACACATGTTCATTTGTCATGTGTTTCCATCTATGTTTCTTTGTAAGTTTTCTGTGCTGTGTATACTTATCTATTCCAGTCTTACAAGTTTTATGAACATATATGAATGTATTAAGTAATCTGATTTTAATGAGCTACTGTTATGCACATACTGTATATAATAAATTAATTATCTGTCTACTTATATAAATGTCTTAAAATGACACATTGTGCAATTTTAATAAGAGTCTAGTTTTACAGAGAATCGTTTTTTTGTGTGGAAAAATGTGTCAATCAGTGTTGCTTCCTAAGTGGGCAGTGATTGCACAGAAGTGTGATTGACTTGGAGTTTGTGTTGTGTTGTGTTGTGTAAGTGTTCCCTTTATTTTTTTGAGCAGTGTATATGTAAGGAATAATTGACGACGGGCCGTTGAATTATTAGAAAAATAATGCACACCCGAGGTGGTGATGCGGTCA
>JAUCNO010001796.1:57635-71400 GCA_032353835.1 Enteromius viviparus
AGGATAACTTTAAAGTCATTTTTCTCAGTTCTGCACTCGGCGTAGTTACTGCCTTTTTGCTTTGTAGGGCAGTACAGCAGTTAACACGTTCATCACATACATGTTTGTGGACGCGAAGTTGACCATATAGCATTGAACGGTCATGTAACCTGAGACCAATTAAGTCAAAGTGATGTCTTGACAAGTTACAAAGTGCCAAATACACCAGATAGGGTAAAAAACATGTTCTGTTCTTGCAACACCGGTGGAGAGGTGCTGGAAAACACTTAGGTTGGGTTATATTTATAGCCTGTGGTATTAGACTTTCTTTGCCTGTTCGTGTAGATCAAACTGACTTGCGTTATCGCTTTTCGCTAACCACAGAGACCAAACCACTTTTATCTTTCCTGCCTGGAAATTGAAAAAAAAAAATAGGCTTGAATGGAAAAAGAGAAGTCCTGGTAATACTGCACTGAGCCAGAAAGGTAATTGTTGCATGATCTGCACAAAGGCCTTCTTGTACTGAATTCTTAACAACGATAAAATTGAAATGTGATCGAGCAAGGTGTCGAGATTGAGTCATTCTCATAGCATGAATGTACTATAGACACAGCAGGCGTTCAAGAGATAAGTGAGTCACTGGCCTGTTCATGGACAGTCATGCCACCATCTGCTAAGATCTGGAGGAAGTTAATAGATCAATAGAAATCCTGAAGCATTAAGAGCATTTAAACAATTACCCTCAGTTTTTTAACCTCTACTGTATTACTCTGTAAAATAATGGTTGTTAAAAGCCACAAAGTGCAATTTCTTTTCTGAACTGGAAAATAAACGCATAGGACATATGGAAGTAGCCAGTAGATTCTACATCTGGTAAAACCACACATCATGGGTTGATTGTGGAAAAAAATCACAAAGACATTTTTAAAATGAATGAAATGCAGCCTCTTTTTCAGCAGCCAATCGGTTGATAAGAAAGGCAATTAAGAACAAGCTTCTAATTAGTATTAGCATAACATTAGTATTAATGTGTGAACTGTTCGAAAATTAGTTGTCAGTACATTTAGTAAAAGAAATGAATTGTTTTATTCAGCAAGGACGCATTAAAGAGATTTAACAAACCTGTAACAAAAAATTACAGTGACACTTTCAATAAAAATATTAAGCAGAACAAGTGTTTAAACTAAATAATTTTGAGTTTTTTTTAGGCAAACATTTTAAAATACAATACGACAGAATCCTGGAAACTTGAACTTTAAATATATCTCCCAATATAACTGTTCAAATGAAGTATGACGAAAATCTTATAAGAAAGAAAGTGAGTTTTACAACTTAAGTTATTAACTTTAATTTTAAGGGATAAAATTAAAGTTTTATTTTCCAATTTTTTAAGCAATTTTGCTTAAAGTCCATTAATTATTACATAAATTAAATTAATGCTTTATGCCTTTCAATTAATAAATACACAACACAGAATTTCTGAGGGAAAAATAGTGCTATTGTAAAAATAAATTAGCATATTTTATGCTTTCAAAAAATATAAATATTTAAAGTTTTTAATTAATTTAGCTTTAATTAATAAACAATTACTAAGCCGAAAACCTAGAGGAAACACTGGAGTCTGGGAATGTAGGCCTCCACAGCCATGGCCTTTTTTAACTTTCTTCCCCACTTCCTTAAACATATTCACTTTTACCACTGTCGTATTTTTCTTGCTTTCAGGGAGGGCTGAAAGGCACTATTATTTGTAAAAGCAGCTTTGGAATTATACATTGTGAGAAGCACAATGCATACAAATCAAATTGATTTCATTGCTCTTTAGAGATTCCAACTATTCCCTTCTTTAGAAGATACAAATCTTTCTGCTGGTGCTTTACAGCAGTGGTATTCAGTCCTGGACTGTGGTCCCCTTCTTCTATAAGGTAACAAGAAGCTTTCTAAAGCACAAATAATATATAACTAGTGCATAAAGAAGTGAATACAGCAGTAAAAGCCTTTTTAGGTTAGTGTTGAGAGATTGAGCTCTGAGGGTACAGACTCACCTGTGCACAATGGTGCCAGAGCGGCGGGCGAGCGGCGGGGGACTCCCTCCAGCGCTGGTGCTGGCCGGTGGCTCCCTCCTTGTCCTCAGGGACTGGCTCCTCTGCACCTGCCTCAGCACACTGCTCTTCAGATCCAGCAGCGTCGACATGCTCCTTCACTATCTGCACAGAGTACCACACACCACATCAGCTGCGCCGCAGGAGGGGTGAAAAGGTGACAGAACAAGGGGATGTGCGGGGGCCATTATCAGACAGCACTTCTCGAGAAAGGCGGGAGCAGTGAAACAATTAACCCAGCGTCCACCTCTCGGGCCAACCATTGGCTGTGCTCACAACGGGCACGATGACTAATTACAGGCATCATCCCTCCCTCTCGTAATCTAGTTATAAACACACTTTGCATAGGGGCGCACGAGGCTGCTGTCCAGTGTTAATTGACGTCTGTGTCAGGCACATTTGTCTTCAGCCGCAGCGAGCGCTCATCGGTGTGAGAAGCGAAGCCTGCAATTACTCTCAATGTCAAGACGGCGGTGGGTTTTTTTCACCCAACAGCTGAATTCAGTTATGACTGGAAGCAGAGGTTTAAACTCTAGGCTCTTAACCCAAGGAGAGTCTGCGAGCGTAGAAGAGCCACTTCTAGGGACGCACCGACAGTGACTCACTTTCAGTCACATTTCTTGGAAAAGCGGTGGCACACAGAGAGAAAGAACCATGGGGTGAAAAACAGAGCGTAAGAGATTGACGGAACGAGTGGCGGAGCATAATTTTGATTGAGATGTCACATGCAGATGTACGAACGGTTCTTTCATCTCATGACAGTCCGCCTTTGTCAAATCTCTAAATGTTACGAGGAGGAGTTCTGAAGCCCACTGTCGTATCAGTTGTTTTCTATACATCAAAGACATGCAAATATGATTCTACGCTTACGTGCCACTGGTACATTATCTCACAATACTACACTGAATTGTACGATGCACAGGCATATCTTTTTCTGAAGATAAAGCATTTTAAATCAGTGAAGAAACCAGTTTGGACCAGTTTATATTGCATCGTCTAGTTTATATTGCTTTTTTAAACTGCGAACTACATTCCAGCTCAACCAACTCTTAAGCCCAAAACACACTGCACGGTTTTATCAATCCTATACGATCACTGCATGCAATATGGATCTAATACACTTGGCTAGGACATGTATGTAGACTGTACAAAGATGACACCTCTTGACTCTATACTATAGAATAAAACGTTATTAACGTAATTTACACTTTAGCAGTTGTATTTTGTGTGCTGAAAAAAATAAATTGCTGAAAGAAGAAGGCACTTTTATGTTTTGGCGCCATGTTGTGTTGATTCCATGTATTGTTATTGGTTGATCAGCTAACGTGAATCGTTCCAGCGAACATACGGTGCAAGGATCATGCTATCTTCGGTTGCAAGAACTTCTCTCACTGTACAGCATAAGAGCACCGACTTCAAGTGGGACGTTCAAATAGTGCAGTGTGTTTAGGACTTAAGAAAAAGCCTGAAAGAACTTGCATGGATTGGCCTTATTTAGTTAATTTAGTCCATTTGCTAGGTTGACTTGAACCCACCCACCTGAAAAATAAAAAAAAAGTTTAGCTCTAACCTGCCCCTGTCTGGAAGCTGATCCATAAGACCTTGATTAGCTTGTTCAGGTGTGTTTATTGAGCTGGTTTGCTGCTTCTTCTACTTCTGCTGCCATTTGAAACCTGTTTAAATTGCACTTTTGAATCGGTTTTCAGGGGTCCTGTCATGGCATGACCTGTCAAATCCAATTTTAAGGTGCTGATGACACTGACATGTTTTAAGATATGTCAAAGCAAGATGCTTTCATCTGAGAGAGCTCAAACATGCAATTTAGTCTGGGACTAGCTTAAGCCTTGTCTGTGAAACTGCGCGAAAATGTCTTATCGTTAACACTAACGCCAACAGACATTTGAGTCATTCCAGACACAACAAAAAGCCAGTTCACATTGCACAAACAAATGCAGAGAAACACCAACAGTGCGTTACTCCTATCTGTTGTCGTTGGTCAGGGTTTGTGTTAACCAGACTGAACATGTTTAATCGGTGTTTGTTGGGTTGTGAAATGTCTGAGCAGAGTGATATGATTTTCCAACAAACAACAAACTCTGATGTAATTTGACCAGGCCATGAACCATTGCCAGGCACGACTGGTTGCTGGTTGGTTGCTGGTCGCACTTAGCAAATTATCCTAAAAACGTCAGGTTTCTGGACAAACCAAAGCCAATTGGGGAGCGCAAAGCAAAATTGTAAACCAGCAACCACTGCTTTCCTTTTATTTGGCATACTTATTTCCCCTGTCAGACTAACTTGAATCTCTGACTCGAAGTTTGTCTGTCTCTATTGGTGCAGTGTGAATATGACAGGTAATTTTCAAGAAATTCAAAATCCAACAATCAACTTGTTTGTTGGCGTATGTCTGTGCTTTGTGTATTGGTCTAAACATGTGCCTTGTTGCTAGGAGATGTGTGACAAATGTAAACAATACGACTTCTAAATCTGGCTCAAAATACCAAATGTTTAATTTCGTCCGACTGAGTGAAATGATAGTCTGGAACATAAAAAAAAAACAAATAAATCAGTGCCCATCATGCACAAGAAGATTTTCATTTCAAACTCAAATATGCAGACTGGCTCTGACTGTCATCAACCAGTGTCAATTTGGGGTTTCTCTTTCCCAGCATGCCAAGCTCATTTCTGGTTTCTCTCAGCTTTATTAACCCTGCAGGACAAAAGGAAAGGATATGTTTGCTTTGCCCCGTCTATTAATCTGACCAAACGTGCATTAAGAAACGATGAGCCACAGCAAAGCAGTCCATCTGAATCCCAGCAGAGACCGAATTCCACCAGTCTCTGTGCAGGGATGGAGCGCCATGTGCTTCAAACGCCACCGCGGCGCATTCACCTGAATTCTCAGCTCTTACTGGTGGCAATTAGCACCAGGCCACCGAGCAGCTGCTTCCCAGGTGAACTCATTTCAATTACGCACTCCGCCATCTGAATTGAATGTCACTCCGTCTCAGTCATCAGCTCCCGTGAAAGGCGAGAACTGACACGCTACCAAACACAAGACAACAGCTGCCAAGGGAGCGCTGCCATAGCCGAGAGCGGGAACATCGGCTGCTTCGCACCGGGTCGTCCCCGCTGAGCCTCTGTCCCTCGCAGAAGCTCTTGGGCCATGTGAATGACACTGCTGCTCAATAGAAAGACGGTAAGCCCGGCAGTCAAAGGCTTCTCTGCTGGGGACGGAGGGTCTCTATGGTAACGGTTGAGCGAGAGGAACCGCCAATGCAGGTACACAGGATTCAACAAAAAGCTGCACAAATCACGCTTTTGTTTTGCTCATATCACCCTTTGTTGGGGCATTTAAGCCGGCAGTGGCAACCAGGGAGCTTTGGGGCAAATTCACATCGTCTTCTATTCCTAAACTCGCATTTGTAAAAGTTGAGAGCGCCCCCATCAGATAAGCAATATCGCTGATACGTTCTCTCCTTGGCTTTGGATTTATCGATTTCAATTTCGCCAATTGCTACCAAATTGTTTTAGTGATTTCATAATCTTCTTTTACATAGATTCCTACTCTCATTCATATACACAAGGCTGAGCGACTGCTTCATTGTATGGATTTTCATTCTCATTCATAGAGATGAGTTAACCTTCTGATCTTTGTCAAGTGAAATGAGGCAGGGCTGCTGTATAATGCTCTTGCCAGGCCGACCGGTGCCTATTCCTCAGCCTTCATTTACTTTAGCAAAGATATGCCATCCGAGGAAGAAGACCCTTCAGAATACAATGAGGTTTTCCAGGTCAGTATTTATGTTTTAAGCCATATGTCACTAAATAGACCATGTTTAGGGGCCTATGAAATCAATATTTCCCCACTAAATGTTACTTTTATTATTATTTTAAATTTTTTTCTAAATAATGTTTTTTATTCTGTATTCCATTTATTCCATTAGAATCTTTATAGACTAATGGTTAAGTTAAATTGTATTAATCAAAAAAGCATGTCAAATTAATCGAAACCATGAAAATGTACACAATTTAACAGCAATTTAGTAAACGTGACTGAATCCCATTTTAATGGTTTCCTTAAATTTTAATAATCAAAAAATTCTATTTCTAAGTAATTTACATTATTATTATTATTATTTTAGAAATACTGTGTTGTGCATTTACATTTTTTCTCATAAATAAATACTGGTGAATAATTTTTTTCTGGTAAATATTCTTAAACAATAATATATATTTCATTGTTAGTAGGCCTAGTAGTTCTGTCATTACATTAAGTAATATTTTTGTCACAGCGTCCTCAAGTTAAACCAAACTTTTATTTTGACAGGTTGCTGGAACACTTTTAGGTTTCTATTTGTATATGATATGACAATAGTTTTACTCAAAAGAAATGGTAAAATGCTCATAAAGTGACTAGGGAGAAACACAGATGCGCTTCAGTATGTGTGTAGGAAATAAAACCGCGCGTCTGCACTATTCATTTGTCGAGTATTTAGATGATTTACATTTAAATAGTATTTTTGTGGCTTAACATTCACAAACACTAGTCCTAATAGCGTTGTGATTTAAGTATACTGACCTACTTTGATTTTTTCATTTAAAATGTAACCAATTTCAGGCAACATTCTGCATTATACAGTAAATTTCATTTTTATGACTGGATTCCACAGTTCCGTACACATTTTCTGCATCCAGAAATTACGGCCCTACATCTTGCATGATTCTAGCATCACACAAATTTTAGTTTAATGCATTATTTGTGTAACATTATGGTATGTGCTTTAAACACTATATCCTATTTATTCTACTGCTCTCGGCCCACTAATCCAACAGAAGCACTGTTTTCATAATCATTTGTGGTGGCAGGCCCTGTGATTGTCATCGACGCAATCACCGCTCTCTTCTCTCACAATGAAGTCTTTCTGGATAAGCTCTGAGAGACAGCCCATAACTGTGTCTCCAGTATTTCATGAATTGGAGAAATGTCAAGTGTCCTTCTCATTATGAAGCCCTGAATGCTGAGGTAAAAGGTTGCCTGTATGGGTGCCAATTTTTTTTCACTTCAATAATAAAATGATATACACATAGATTTAATATTTTAACCCGTCTAGCCACAATGTGATCCAATCAAATCAGAGCCACAGTTCTCAGAATGTGTCATCTTTATTAGTCGTGTGGGTGCAGAACACCTTGAGCTTTCTCTCCCCAAGCGAGACCTCGGAGTGAAAGCTATGTCTAAGCTGACTGACAAAAAGACAGACCGAGCTGTGGATCAGTCAGTGGAGAGGCAGAGACATGGGTTTGCTCAGTGAGTGGGTGATTCCATGGGAACATAGAAGAATTTCTATTTCTGTAACAGAAGTCATGAGGGGAAAAAAGGTATACACACAACATATTATATTATTAAATGATGTCACATTGTACATGTACATTGTAATGAATGATGCTTAAAAGAAAAAAAGTACTATATTTGATAACCAGGGTCTAAAATTAAAACTTGGCAAGTAATACTCAACAGATGGCCAGTAACTTTTTTTTTTAATTAACAACGCCTGTTAACACAATTCAGCGTGATTATCAAATCATAAAGACTGTGTTTTAATTAGACAAATATGTAATCTTATGTGCCGCGTGTGCTTTACTGCTGCTTTACACTAACTCCTCCTCTGTGAGTCACTTATAAAGTCTACTTGAATATAGAAAGTGCTTATAATGAAAATATAAAGCACCAAAGACCTTGGCAAGTTTGCTGTGAGAGTGATTTATAAATCTGTAAGTCAAAAGAGTCATTTCAGAAGCTTCCCTTTGGTTAATTATTAGCATATAAATTATTATTACTAGTAATAATAATGGACCATTTTCAAAAGACTGTGAAGCTGTGTTTCAGCATCGAGAAGATTTTTATATTCTGATATTTAAAAAAAACAATTGATATTTATAATGCTATACTTCATATTAAATTAGCTGTGCTTCAAATGACATAAGTTATACATTTTTGGTCAGTCTTCTTTTTTTTAAGTCGTGAAAAGAACATTGTGGGTTTTTTGTGGGTCATTGTTAAATACAGTTCAATAGTATTAGTGCTATTTCTTTTTTTCTATTGATCCAAAAAAAAAAATATTAAAATTCATAAGATTATTAGTAAAATATGTAATTAGATGTATTTCCCTTGTTTGGTTTGCCTGTTTTAATTAATAAAAAAGCATATAGTTACAGTTTCATGGCCAGTAAATCATATTAATGGCTAGTACATTTTCTCAAGTCACTGACCGCTGGCAGGGTTTCATATATATATATTTATATACAATGCTTTTAAAAAGCCACATATTTGAGGTTTGATGTGGATGAATTGGTACTTACTAATGGGCTGTTGGGGTCCTGAGACAAAACCGGTTAGGAAACACAGGTAGCACAGGGGAGGAACCAGGACCCTATCATTAGAATCTCAGAGCCGATAAGACCAATAATCCTCCAGGCTGTGATAAAGGTGTATGGGGCCATCAAGGGATCTATGCCAGCTTATTCCCCACAAGGCCATTCTCAAAGAGCCAATCTGCAGTGTTGATCAACGTTAACATCAGGCATAATACCACAGACATTTTGCAATTGGGATCGATCGGACTCGAAACTCTATTGGTCTCTCTGAAATGAAACTAAACAAGGATAGCTATAGCTCTGTGTCTGTCCGAGCTGCATTTGAGATGTTTACGGCTGTTTACACTCACCATGTGACGGAACAAATCAGATAGACGTCCAATGATTACAGTCTTTTACACCGAAGGTGTCGTGCCACGGAATACTGAACAATGACAGCTTGAGAAATATTGGTGCTGTTCCGAAACCTAGTCATCTGCCACACTGCATACATGAGATATTTCCCTCTGAATCATCACTGCATATCAAAAATTTCTTAAAAACTTGCAAACACTGAAAGACTGAAAATATCTCCCCGTGGACAGAGACTTGTCTCCTGTCATGTTGCTGTGCACACTACACAACTGATCACTGACTAGGTGCGTCAATTACAAGATCATGCTTCTCCCTTTCTGCACGAATTTGCTCGCGTGCAAACAATGAGAGCTGATTCGTGAGAACAGCTCAACAAACAACATGTCAAAAGTCATCTCACAAGTCATCTGACTGGAGAACTTCAGTGGACGGCACGGACTGTGATCTGTGACTTCTTGTAGCAAACTAGCCATCAGCTTGTATCAATCAAAGGCAGCATGCTATAGCCCTGTAGAGGTACAGTATATATATATCTACATATATATATATATTTGGCCATAGGCAGCAACACAAATAGTGTTCCACATAGGAGACTTGAAGCACACAGCTGATTTTGACATTGCTCCTAAGAGAATACTGAAATACTCTTTAAGCATGAAAACGTTAAACGGGCTGACATATTAATAAATTATATCCCAAAGTTTAATTTAAGGGGCCAGTATTTAATTGTTATTGTTTTGGAGAAATGAAATCCTACCCAATGTTTAATTTAGATTTATATGTAAATAGAACCATTTGCCCAATTGACTTGAGAATTTGCATGCAGTGTTTTTGTCCGAAGTACCATATCTTGCATATCTTAGAAACCCTGGCTGCCATTGGCAAACAAGTTGCTCATTTCTTTAGACACTTTTTCAGTAATGGAATTTTTAATATTAAAATTGATTACATTATATTATATATACATGTATATCTATATTTCTGATGCATTTCATATTTTTTAATCTATTTCTTTATTTTTTCCTCATCGATTATTGCGGTGCATCCAGGAATTGATTTCAAAAGATACATGCACTGCTGCACTAAAATTCTGCTAAAACGTGTTAGCATTTAAGCTTGCTTCTTAAAAAAAGGGCAGTTTGTCTAGATTTATTTTCTAGTTAAAGGGACAGTTCACCAAAAAATGTCAATTCTGTTTTCATTTACTCACCCTTACGTCATCCAGAATGTCTGTGCATGAATGTCAAGCTCCGATTTCCAAAATTGAGCAAGCCTACAGTATATACAAGTCTCGGTTTTGTGTTTGAATAATTATTTTTCATTGGATAATGGCTTCAATTTCTTTTGAATTTCAAGTTTGTTCAAAGCAGAATATTTGAAATGACTTCAAAAGTGGATAGGATTAATAGTTTGATGCAGTTTCTGAACTTTTTAGGCATTACGCATGATAGCTATAAGCACTGTGAAGAACAGAGCTGTGAAAAGAGTCCACTATACTGTATATCAATGTAAATTTTCATATGAAACAATAATATTGCCTTGATTCATTTGACATTTACTAGGGTTTTAACAGGTCACTGCTCAAATCAACAGCAACTTTCAAGTAGTCTTCTCAAATTAGGCAGCGGAATATTACTCTGCTAAAGTGGAGCAGCTGATTATTGGAAAACATAAAGGGTAAATGATGACGAGCCGCCGTGATTTTAGAGAGGAATGAAAAATGGATGGGCATTTGAAAGCCAACAGCTCTAATAAAATAAATTACTTTTAAAATCAAAGGACTCCAAGACGGCATCTGATTGCAGCACATTAAAATATATAGGCTAGTCGCTGCAAAAAAAGAGAAAGTATTACAAATCCAGTATTACAATTTTTTTTTTGTACAGCTGTACTGAGACATTCACGGCAACTCACAGAAAGACACATGAGAGAATGGAGTGCTGTCTTTCACCTGTGGCAGGAAGCTCTGCTCACACGTCTGCTCAAGCCCCCATTAAGACCAGCATAGATTTAAACTGTCAATCAGACACCAAAGGGAAGACTGCAGAGCTTTCACATTCAATTACAGCGGGACAAGCTCTTGCGTGAGCGCTCCCTTCTCTATGGCCATTGTAAAAATAGAAAGACGTATTTTTCATCTAGATGTCTCAATCTTGTGTACAATATTTTCTAAATTCCTCACAATTCATGAGATGATGTTTATGATGAATAAAGAATATAAAAACCATAAACGTTTTATCCTATATATTGGTTTCAATGTGTGGCAAAACACTGTTATGAATAAACTCCACTTCATCTGTACAAGTTGTTTAGCTCCTACGTGCCATTTAATCCTGTGATTTTTTCCCCGTCTTTGTACTGAAAAGTTTTTCTCCAAAGTGTGTTTAAATTAATATAATGCACACGATTTATGATTTGCTTCTTGAATTTTCAACCTTATCTTGTGTCTATATGTGTTGTTGTCTTGGCAACTAACTCCCTTGTGCACCGTTGCACCATCAACACATTACTCAGGGGTAAAATCAATTATGTGTTCGCATTTCAACAAAGATTTTTAGGGGTACCCTAAGTTATCCATACACACGTCTCTCAATTACTCTTGCATTACCAGTGGCTGAAATCCCTTCCTTTCTCTCTTATTTCTAGTGCATGGAGGAGTTTTGTACTATTTAATTCATTGCATTTTACAATCTATACAAATGGTATGAAACAATTCATCAGGCATTACTTGTAACAGCAAAACTTCTACAAAAATACATAACACCATTTGCAATTGCACTTAATGACTGCATGCTAAATACAAAAGCAAGATGATTATTCAGTTTCAGGGCAAAATATTCATTTTCGTTGTCAGACAAATAAATGAATAAATAAATACGTAAACTGCACCCTCTGAGAGCTACTTTATAAGCCATAACATCTGCAGAGACATAGCTACAGGTGTTGAACTAGCTACTATAAGACATAAACAGAGATCTGCACGCAGGAGGGGAAAAGGTAGAAACATTAAATCAAAAGCTTAAAATGTCAAAACAGCCGCTAAAACGCGATTCGAATTCATTACGCAGACTAAATTAGAAAAATAATAGCATTTAGTATAACGTTATTGGAATGAAATCTACAACGCAGGTGTAAAGCGAGACTAAACAACATATGCATTGACTTGTGCTCACAGGTAACAGAATAAAGCGAGGGATACTTCCTACTCGAGCTTATTAGACTCTAATAAACAATGTTAAACGAAAGTACAGCGTTCAGACAGCACCATTCACGCATAGATCCGTAGAAATGCATCTCACCTGTGGATTTCTCATTCACTGCTGTGCGACTGTTTCTGTGCGTCTCAAGACTTTTCTTCGCCCATCGAAATCTGCGCAACTGGTTGGTGGTATATCCCTTTAAGACGGGAGATGTCAACTAAGCAATAAGCATTAATTTGTCCTTATCTGATGACAGGACAACGTTTTAATTTCTCCGAGATGTTTCCGTCTGCTCTAGCGCGCGCCGGTATGAGCTATATATGGTAAAAGGAAGCGCAAGACTACTTTGCATGCCTCTAGCTGTTGCTGAGGGGCTGTCAGCCGCTTTGCCAAGAAACACCGGCTTTGCCGCCTTTTATACTATAACAAAGCGAGACAATGTTTTAGTTTTATGCGTAGGTTATGTGCCGCGACATAAAGTAATAAAAACAAACAACAAAAAAAGACTTCGTTACGCAAAACAGATACAAACGTCCAGAAAGTGTGAGTATATGGAGCTACATCAAGTCCTCTGCTTTGTTTGGAGAATAATAGATTCTGCTGCGTGAGTATTGCCTGCCAAACAGATGAATATCACAATCTGGACAGCCTGCAATTTTATAAATTAGACTCTTCCCTTACTGTGGGTTTGCATAACTAGGGCAAATTTCACAAAACCTATATAAAACCTCCAGGCTATTGTTTTCAGAGCTCCCTGAAAGAAAGCCACAGCCAAGACTTGGCATTTGTTTTGTTCCAATTAGACAAACCAGTTGGAGGAGGTGCTACCCTGCAGACAGCAGATCTGAGACATTTATTAGCATGAGTAAAACAGAAGCGTGGACCCGAGCTCCCAAACAGTGCGGTGACTCATGCGGTCACAGAGCGGAGTGTGAGAGCCTTGTGTTCACGCACATGCG
This sequence comes from Enteromius viviparus, assembly GCA_032353835.1. Lineage (NCBI taxonomy): Eukaryota > Metazoa > Chordata > Actinopteri > Cypriniformes > Cyprinidae > Enteromius > Enteromius viviparus. The sequence goes on from JAUCNO010001796.1 coordinate 70,605, forward strand.
TGTGAGAATATGAGAAAACACCATGCTTTTAGTGCTCAGGGCCGGAGGAGGGAGAGAGAAAAAGGAGAAAAGAAAAAAAAAGCACAGAACGTTGAGGAGTCTTTGTAGATGGCAAGAGAAAAATGACCTCGCTGAGATGTTATTTTGTTGGGTTTCTCATGTAAATGTGTGCACGTGACACAAGTTGGCCCACTTCTTTACTAATATAGGCTGATCTTGTTGAGCTGCGGTTATTGATTACTGTTTTTTCAACGTGGGAAACCAGATTAGATTAGTGTCAACACATCTATTGGATGAGTCCACGTCAGTCTCAAAAGACAGATCTGGCTAGGCTGTTCAGGAAATTAAAACACAACCTATGCCAAATGCCAGCTGTTCATTTGGTTTGATGTCCCACACAAGAGCTCTTAAACCTAAGCAGAACCTAGGTGATTTAATCACAGGCCATTTTTGTTCAAAGAATCATGTAAACCTGGGCTCAAAAGTCCTCCTTAATTTTGTAAACCCTTTTATTTTAATGAAACCGTTTATTGAAGACTAAATGTTTATAAAAAAATGTTTGCCAATATTTATACGGCCAAACTATTCTGTTTTTCTGTCCTAGAAATGCTTTGATTTCTATTTAAACAAACTGTTGCCCATAAATAACGTAAATTTAAATCTACAGTAAGTTACTGTATATATACAGCTGTGCAATATGGACGAAATAATAATATTGTGATTTTTTTAACTAATATTGCGATTGCGATTTTATTAGCGATTTTGGCAACTGTTTTTGCTTTTTCAAACAAGCTTC
>JAUCNO010001796.1:74924-99054 GCA_032353835.1 Enteromius viviparus
TCTCTGCATTTGATAAATAAAGTTTAATTCTCGTCATAATACATTACCATTACTCTGTTGTTCTATTTGATAATGTTTAATGCTTTGCTACAATCTGTATTGTTAAAAGCGCTATATAAATAAAAGTGACTTGACTTGACTTGTTTCAATTTACAAATTAGGCATTTATCAAATAAACTTTGCATTAATTTGTATTTCAGAACATTAATCTAAACTTTGGATAAAGTCAGTTTCTTGTTCAGATTTTGTTTCTCTTTTGATCACTCCATAAATCAGAAATAACTGTCAGACAGAAAAGAAAACCATCTGAATGATATAATAATAAACACCTCAGTAAGAACAGAACATATACAGTGCAAGAATAATACAGTTAAGTCTGGTGTGAGTAAGTGCTACTAAAGTGGAAAAGCAAACACATTTTTGAGAAAACGGATAGACCTACATTGTAATGGAAATCTACAGACAAAAATAGATAAAGCAGCATAAAATAAACACTCAAGTATGTATTTTGGATGTTTTCTTTCCACTAGTCCATTGTTGCAATACAAAATTGGCATGAGAAAACAAATCCTGCCTGTAGAGTCTTGCCTTGAAATTACTTCACTGTAAGTGTTGAGAGAAAAGCAAATAACTTCACACAAGTGGATGTATTAAAAACAAACATGTCTGGCAAGACCGTACACTTTTGAGACTGTGTATCTCAACAGAGGAAACTTACATCAAAACATCCAATTTGACTTCTTGCTTGAACTTTAAATAGAAATAAAAGTGGCAATGTCATAAAAGTTACAAAATTACTTTACCACGGATAAAATGTGTCTTGCACCTGACAAAAATCAATGCAGTAGGTGGGCTGAGAAATCACATCAGTCCCTGTGACAGAACTAGACAAACAGCACAAGAGTCAGGGATGAGATTTAAGTTGAAACGAAGCAGTGTAAAGTAGATGCCGTAAATGAGAAATTTTCAGCAGAAGGGGAAATGATTATTTCCTCACACTTGCAAAATATTCAAGCATTATTCAAATATTCATGTTTCCTAACAAACTTCACAATTTGTATTGTTTTCATGTCAACAGAGTTATGACAACTTCTAATAAAAATGCTCAGGTGAGTTAGACCAACTTAATTTGTAGCATTAACACAAATGTATAAGTTGATAACTTAATTTCTATCATGACAACCCTTGGAAGGATTGGCATGGTAATGTACATGATCATGTTAATGTGTTTGGTCTTGGTGGAATAGATCTAAGCTGCAGATAGGATCACAACATGAGAAATACTGCTGCTGCACATATAACACATATTAATAACACCTGTGAATAGCTTACATGATCTATACAGGTGGAGCTGGGGAAGGTGGAGGGTTTCTGATCATGCTAACCAAGTATTTGAGCACTGATGCAAAAATAACCAATCAGCTGTGGTGATGTTATGTCATATTGAATTAGACCTATAGCTTTTTATAAAGTGCTCCTATTATGCCTTTTTAAACATGATCGTTCATGCAGTGTGTCATGTAGCTGTATGTGAACATAAACTATATGCAATGTTGTGACGCTGACAGTGCATAATAAAAAAAGTTATTGTCGATCAAAAAAATTAGTTGTCAGCAATTCGAATCTTTCTCTGTTACGGATCCACGTCACAAAGTAACATATTTGCATAATGTCCGCCGCTTGGTCTTAAAAGATGGATCAATGCCAGTTTATGTGGACTGGCTTGCTCTCTGAACCTCTTACCTATAAGTTTGATTGATGATTGTATTTTCTAGCGATCGTATTTGTGTACGTGATGTTGTGTAACAACCCTGATCATCATGTGTTTCTGTAGTTCTGTTGTTCAGTTGTGGGCCTAATATAGTCTAAACATTGTGATTGATGCATTTTGACTGTCTGTCTCTCTCATTAGTTTAAGTAATGATAAACGATGTTTAACGCATTGTTACACATTATACAATGCTGAAGTTCACAACGTAGAGGTGTGCCCTTCGCTGACAAAAAGCAAATTGGGAGCACTTCCCACGGAAGTCCGTGCTAACTACAGTAGTTGATGTATTCTCTCTGAAAGCAGCTCTAGTGATGTCAGAAAGTATAGTTTTTGTACAAGCTCTACGGACCGCTGTAGCAGTAGACCAACCATAAAGGACTGCGCCATCTGACCAATCACAGCAGTGAGGACTCACAGGAAGGAGGGGTTTAGACAGGCTGATTCTTCGAACTGCTTCGGACGAGTCATTAGGAATCATTTAGAAATGGGGTAAAATTAAATATTTTTGGAGAAAACTAAACTGATTTCTGATCTTGCATACACATAAACCTGTTTTAATAGACTCATAAAACAATATTAGCAACCTTTAAAATGGCATAATTGGCCACTTTAAGGTAACTACAATTTATAATTTAACCGTTTTAATTAGCTCCGGCTTCGCGGCTGACCTCTGACTGGACGTATGATGTATGACATAAGCTGCATTCGTAACGTAAACTAGTAAAGTAAAAATAAAGCAATACTAAACGGCAGGAAGGAATTAAAAGTTGAAAAGTGACACAAAAAATGTGAGTAAATTATGGAGTAATTTTAATTTTTTGGTGAACTATTCCTTTAAAGTTTGTTTTACAATTTCCTTATGATAACAATTAAACCGTATTTGGTGTGCTGTCCAGAGAGTGATCCTGAGGGTCTCGAACACCGAGACTGAACCCAAGGTTCAAGGGGGTGGATGCATAACGAGATAAGGAAGGGAAGGAAACCGGCTTATTTAAGGGGAAGGCTTATGGTTTTGATTGGACGAGAAGGAATTAGATTGATTAGGAAAGTGGTTCACCTCGGCTAATCATGCGTCAGCGCTCCATCATTTTTTAACAGCTTTTTTGTATATCCTGTTGTATTATTTAACAAGAACCTCCTGAGTTAAGTAAATAAATAAATACGAAATATAGCGAAAGAGCTCCATTTATTATTTTTACAAAATAATATTTTTAGAGCTGAGAGGTTTAGAGGACACGTACTTGACAGATCGCAGTGATTCGCATTCGAGATCCAGTCACACACACACACACACACACACACACACACAGAGAGAGAGAGAGAGAGTGCGAGCTGCTTTCGCTACTTTCATTCGGCTCATTGAGGTTTCAACTCGCGACACAAGCGGCTGTCCTTCACTATCTCCTGCTAAAAATGATCCTCAAACACACCTGTCTGCTGGGATTGCTGCTCTGCGGCTGTCAAGGTAAACAAATCAGCATTTACACATTTGAGTGGGCGGTCAAACAGCGGGCACAAGTTGGGCAGCTCGGCTCTGACTGAAGGGAGAATGGGTGGTTTTGGGGGCTGTATGGATGGACACTGGATGAAAAACAACAGTTGTGCCGCTATTTCGGCGAGAAGATCCTGTGAGGAGAATAAATGCTTGTGACGATATTTACTGTTTGATTTCTTGGCGATAATTGATGATATGTGGTAAACGCTCGTTTTCTGCAGTTAAACGTCCATCTTCTGAGGAAAACATCGATGTTATCAGGGTTCAGCTGATCGGATGTTATGAAGTATGATTTAGTTTAACACAGCAGTCAATGCACTCTTTATAGAAAGTGCGTAATTACGTCCCCTCATACTTTTAACCGTTATTTCGTTCCCGCTGTTACACATTTTAAACGCGCAACTGTCGTTTCCCTCACAATTTGATGGATTTATATTTGTTGTTCTCAGTTTTTATCAGTCTCATGTAACTTGATGGATTTATTCATAAGAATGCGCGCCGTGATGTTTTATAACGGTAGTAAAGTCCGAAGAACGCTTATTAAATTCTGGCACGCGCGTTTGGAGGTGACACTTCATCGCGTTTATTTACAACGCGACTGATTTATTTCAAAAGCTGTATGTTGGTTTCTGTGGACAGTGTGCATCGGATATATTGTGACTGAGAGTTTCAACGCGTGAGAAAGAGACGGAAGGGTTCGTCTTAACGAACGAAGGTGATCGAAACGCCCCCTTTATTAAAATAATTTCTTGACTTCGTTCGTTATAACGCGCGCGTTCTAGATGGGAAGCTTTGGCAGAACGACAGGTGGAGGTAGAGCGCTGCTCAGTGTGTAAGCATCTCTCTGTTCACTACCCTTCAGATCTTACTGTGGGGAAATCTTTGTGAAGAAGCTTTAGGGTTTTCGTTAAATTAGCCTTGGGGTTACTGCCTGTCTTAGTCGGTTTAGTTCTAGTTATTTGGCAGATTAACTGTTTTTCTGGATGAAGAGTTTGACCAGCCTTTGTTCTTTTTTCGAAGTGTATGAAATAGCTATGAAATTAAACCACTGTTGCTTAAGTCCCTGAAGCTATTTGTATAATATATTTGTTGTAAGCTACTTTAATGGTGGGAATCTCATCTGTTGGATGTGTTCATGCCAATCACATTCGTGCCAAAGCAACTGGACAGCTCTTGTTTTTTTTTTCTGATTATTTTTGAAGGCTGAAGTGCTGCTTATTTGTCAGCAGCCTATCTGACATGATGTTGCATATCATGGTGGATGTTAGATATGAACAAATTGTGAAAAATACTCATGTTTGGCTGGGGGCGGGTGCTAATTTCCCACCCTGATTATACTCCCATGTCTTCAAACTGAGCATTTCAGAAAAGAATTGTGTAGCTGTATGATTTGTTTGGATTTGGCTTTATGGATTTTAATGGCTGACCAGCTGTTTCAGTGATCATATCCATGTTAAATACTAGGCTGATTTGAGTAGTCAATTAATTCCATTACACACATTGGCTGCGTGTAGAACAGATGCCAGCTGCCTAGACAGTCATTGGCTCAGTCGATGACATTTCAGCATGAAATGCATCTCTTTAAATCTTAGATTAGTGTTTTTCCAACCTTCTTGAGATCTTTGTGATGCTCTCCATTGTTCAAAATAACAGCCCACTTGAAGGCCTCAGGACTCATTTGGTGCCTCTGCATTACAGCATATAATGTCATGTCGTGAATTTTAAATTTAGCTGGTTTCAGCTTTTAATTAAGTCTTTTTAGCAATAACATATTTAGTAATTTAGAATAACTTTTGTGTCCTTTGTAAATTTACCAATGCCCCCTAGTGGGTGAGGCATGTTAGATTGCGCTGGCGCCTGTCTTCATAGATCATTTTTGATAAAATGAGCAGATTTAAGGTTACATACACAGACAGTGAAAATTGAAAAAAGGTAATTAAGTTTCCGTTATCAAACATAAAGTTTATTTCTTGTTATATGCTAAAGCTAATGTCTGAAGAATATGAAGAAAAAAATAAATAACAGTGGCACCACAAAAGTAAGGATGTTTTGCTAATCTCTCTATTACATTATGAATTCGCTTTTTCTGAATGTTCGCTGAACAATCATTTTTATTTATTTATTTATTTTTTAATTCCTGGTTAAGTCAACATTAAAGGAATTTTCCATTTGAACGTTTTGCAAACATTATGGGAATGCTACTTTTTAAATGTTACTTTTCTCTGAACATTCTGAAAAAGTAGTAACATTTTAAGAAGTTAAGAAATAAAACGTTCCATGAGCAATGAATAAATTATGTCTATGCTAATGTTTTGAAGGTTGTTCATACCAGAGAGCCAGTCCAGAGCCAGACCAGATAGCTTTGAATGAACATTTCTTATCTTTGAGAACGTTCACTATTATTCGGGATATCTTTTCTCTTTCCAAGAGTTTAAATCTGTCAAAAATACATGCTTTCTTTAAATGAAGTGCACCTGTGTGTATAAATAATTCCTGAGTATAGAAGTCTGCAGGTGTCCACTGAAGGAAAGAATGATTGAAAGCAGGGCACAGAAACACTTCACAAGCAGATTTTGATCCTGAATTTAAACCGCATGAGCTGAGCTGTCCTAAATTTTGCCTCTGAATTTTGCAATCATATTACAGCTCTTTTTGATAGTCAACATACTGAGCTTGATATTCTGTTAATATTCCACATTCATGCACTCCAGGTTGAACGTTAATGCTTGAAGCTCTTGAAATTGTCATTCATGTTTTTTTGAATACAGAAACTGTTTGCTTAAGGGCTTTTTCTCAAGAGCCCTTCTTTGTGATTCCTCACGCAGCATCACAGATATAAAAACATTCTTTCTTCATTCCGTCTTCACGCTCAGTGTTTTTGAGGTCTGGGCTCTCGGCGCAGTGAATTATGCGCTCTGCGGCGTGGCTGCAGCTATCGTGTGCTATGTTAAGTGCCATAATTAAGAGATTTCTCTGAGTTGCGGTGAAGAATCTCAGTGGTGGGAGTATTAAAAGATTTATGTGGAGGGTGTGTGTCTGAAGTGCATCTCCACTGAGATACGTGCACGCTGGGGACCGGAAAAAGGACAGCTAGAGTAATGGTCATGCTTGTACAAACACGTACGCATGCAGATGCGTGCATGCTCTCAGTATGAAAGCAGAGCGGAGTAACCTTTATTTACCTCTGTGCCTGGGGAAATAGCCACACTGCAGCATCAAAAACAGTATATGTTTCTGGAACAAATGAAGCATTCTATCACTTGCTCTGCAGTGAATGGGTGCCGTCAGAATGAGAGCTGATAAACAGCTGATAACAACATCACAACAGTTAACATCTGGAGACAGAAGATGAAATTAATCCATCATTGAAATGAACTTGGTTGATTTTGATGTGAGAGATAACAGGAGGTTTACTGGAGTATTACTTTATAATGTTTTATTAATGGATTAGTTTCAGCTTTGGTCTTCTCCAGATGTTAACTGATGGATTGGAGTGCTGTGGATTATTGTGATGTTTTTATCAGCTGTTTGCACTCTCATTCTGACGGCACCCATTCACTGCAGAGCATCCGTTGTGATGTAATCCTACATTTCTCCAAATCTGACGAAGAAACAAACTCTTGTTTACAGCACTTTTTTGTTCTTCTTAAATGTAGTTTAATCCCAAATTTTGACTCTGAAATGGCTAGTTATTTTGAAGCAGAAATTGTGTTTTCTTTTAAAAACACACTCTGATAATCTTTGTTTTATTACTTCAAGTGGCACTTGACTTCAAAGCACCACTAATAAATATCGATTAAACCGTCGAGTACAAAAAGCCTGTGTGTCGCTTATACAAACACTAACATTTTGTACAAAATCCTGCATTTGACTTGTATTCTGTGAAAGTTAAAGCATTGCTTGATTAATGAGCGGAAGAAAGGACGTACAGATAGAAAACCTTGAAAAGAGAACTATATCAAGCCCCTCCCTCCCAGGGGAAATATACATGAGGAAAATCATTTTAAAGTGTGGTCGCATTCAGCAGGCCTCAGAGCTGCATAAAGTGGTAATTCCAATGATGTAGATGCTGCATTCATATAATAATATGCTTTGATTCCCATGAGCCACAGAATCAGGGCAGATTTGCATAGATTCTGCTCATAAAACACAGGTAATCCTGAGAACAGTTCACATGTTAACGTACCCAGCTTTTATGTCTGGGAAACAGCATAGGGAGTTTTTTATTCAAGTTTGGTTGGTTTCATACTCGGCAGAGGTTGAATTTAATAATACTGTAATTTAACAGACCGATTCAACTTCTAGTACTTCCAGTTTTTTCATCCAAAAGCCAAGGTGAAATCCTTCAAATGCAATGTTTGTGTATAAGTTGCATTTTCTTATTACATTTATGCATTTAGCAGATGCTTTTATCCAAAGCAACTTATAATAGAGGACTATAAACCGTTTATCACAGAGCCAGCAATCAGAAATATTACATTCAGAAATACTGGTAAATATAACAACAGACAGTATAAATCTGTACCCATGAAATAAAAAAAAATGATATGAATGCACAGACCAGTCATTACTAATTTGCCAATTTATATGTTGTGTCGGATGATATTTACTGATTTGTTGTCGAATCAGCATGTCCAATTCCAAAAATATAGAAAAAAAGCAGTGTTTTCAGACACCGCAGAGTTTGGATCTAACCCTAATCAAACACACCTGAGCATGCTAATCAGTGTCTTAAGGATCATTAGAAAACACAGGCAGGTGAGTTTTATCAGGGTTGGAGCTAAACTCTGCAGTGCATCGGACCTCCAGGGTAAGATTTGAGGAACCGTGGTTTAAACAATACATATAGTTTGTTTTCTGACATCTATACACACACAAAGGATTTCCCAATTCCTGTCTACTTGACATTTATAAAACAGTTATTACACCTTATAATTATTAAATCAGACTTTCAAAGTTTTATCATTTGTGCCCATTTTCAAATTTAAAATTGATTCTGAAAATCTACATAATTACTGCCATCAATAACACTTACTGTAAGTTAGGACTATTCTAAGCTCTTCCCAGATGTTTAACTCCAATTCATAACTTTCTATGTTCCCTACCATTTACTAAATATAGCAGTGAAGCAAACCTCACTCCAGAGGCATTCAAGCATGTTCAAGAACAAGAAGACGACTTACCTTTCAAGATGGTTGAAATCAATCCATTCGTGAGAAGAACATACCTGCAGTCACATCTGGCTTTGTATAAACATTTTATTTACTCTATACACTTACATGAACAAAACACCATATGAACACAAAGAGACTGATGCAGCGGTTAACTAACCATTTGATTCAGAGGCCTTTTACGTTACTTTTTTTTTCTTCTTCTTTTTTCTCTCTCTTTTGCAAAACACAGAGGGCCGAGGCAGCACAACGCTATCATACTGAATGGTACATGCTTAGTACACTGCCTGCATCAGGAATGGAAATCTCTCTACAGACGCTAATCCAAAGAAAAGAAAGTATAAAAGTATCATTTTACAGCAGTTGAAATACTGACATTAATAGCAAGGTTTAAATTATTAAAACCATGAAAGAGACTAAGGAGGCCAGTCTGGAAAAAAAAAAAAAAACAACGGAAGATTAAGCAAAACGAGAGCAGTTTTATGCTCATACCTCTGCATCTGTTCTGTGGAATATCATTTCTTCTGCATGTGGATGATGTTTATTGTGCCTTTTTTTGCAAATATGTAGCACTGTTACAGAGTAACCCCACCCACCCAAAAAAATAAAATTATCCACAATTTTATGTGAGCATCTCTGCTGCCTAAATGGAGCAAGAAAAAAAAAAAGAAAAAAAAAAAAAAAAAAAAAGATACTATACAAAAAGGCCAAATTTAAAACCCCCAGGAAGAGTTTGTTAGGACGAGCATCCGTGGATTGACAATGGCACGACACATTCATTTAAGCCCAGCAGTAAATTAGTATGAAGTGGATATGATTTGTAAGGGGGAGGGGGAAGGGGGGGTTATAGTAACAGGGGCGAGGAGACCTGGTCAAAACCCATTTCCAATACAGTGCGAAAGCTTGTGGTTTACGGCGAGAACTTTTTGGCTTGTGCTCTGACCCTTTTTTCATACTCCACTCTGTTTTGGCTGAAACAGAAACGCAAACACAAGATTCATAACAAAGGCAATAAGCATTTCCTCTCAACAGGCAAGACTCTATTTGAGCGGGAGGTGCGTACCAGTAAATTGTGTATGCTTCGGCCTGTGCGGGGTCCTGAATATTTGGTTCATTAAGGAGTTCTTGGATTCCTAGCAAGATCTAGAAACATAAAATCAGTTGCGGAGCTTGATGAGATAACACTGCCCTCTTCAGGATCGAATGGAAGATTTGGGTTTAAGGAGATTTTTAAGATGCACCAAAAATCAATATGACATTTGCGGTTCAATTTAGAAAATGAAAACATAAACATAATAATCTCAAAGCACGCTTTATTATTGGCTGTTCCATTGATTTACAAAGCTGGTCAACCTTTAAGGACCCGACTTTTACAGCTTACCTGCTTGATTGTAATGGCAGGCCTCCAGTCTTTGTCTTCCTCTAATATGGACAAGCATACGGTGCCAGACGGATATACGTTCGGATGGAATAATGGGGGCTCGAATTTACCTGTAGGAGTCACATGATAAAAACCACACATAATTAGACGCATAGTGCATGCAACAAAGTACGAACAGAGGATGGGATCCACTCAATGTCTGATTACACTTTGGTGGAGAGGAAGGGTAGTCGTCCTTGAACAGCATCCGAAGTTTGAACAAGCCTCCCTCCCACGGTGTCTAGGGGAGAGAAAAAATAAATAAATTCCATTATCATAATAAACGAAGTCATACAAGGTCAGGGACATGTTTTTTTCCCTAAACCACACAAATACAAAACAAAGGAGTACGCAGAAGATGCGTTTGAGAAAGCAAGTACTAGTTGAAGATAGTTCACGTCTTAAAACTTGATTACTTTGGTATTCATAATACATAAACACTACATCCAAATTGACATTTACCCCCTTTTTCCCAGGGATGGCACACTCCCAATTCATCAGGTTCATTGTCCCATCAGGGTTTTTTGTTGGTACAGCTACAAAACCCTGAAAGAAAAACAAATGTAATGAAAATAAGTCAACTCTGCTTTTTTCTGTGGGTGGCTGCAAAGGTTTCAAAATGTCAAACTGTAGAAACTCTTTAATCTGTGGTCTCATTTTTGTGAGCAAATACACCCCAACAGTTTCAATAGCAGATTAAATTGAAATAATAGTGACATCTTAAAATAACTTCTCCTCCACAGATGGAACATACTCCCCTTCTTTAACCCCTTCAGTGCTTCCACCACGGACGAAAAATCTTAACCTAATTACCTAAAGATGTTGTCAATTAGAAACCGATACATACATTCTTAACCTGTTGCATCTCAAATGCTTCTGTTAAACTTCTTGCTCTGTGAAACAGCTGCACATCTATGATCGGAAACGTTGCATACTTACAAAAGGATGGTCTTTCCGCCAAGCCTTCCGTTCTTGTGCGAGACGACTTAATGCTATACCAGACATGACTTGTGGCCGACTAAATGATTGAAAATCTGGAAAACATGGACAGTGGTTTTCTTTTAAATAGAATGCATGTGTCTGAAGTCAGCGTGCAATTTCAAAAACTGCATTTTGTCAATATTAAGCCATAGTTAACCGGTCACAAGTTATTACAAGACAGGATATTGTTCATCGCATTGGTAGACTACCCTAAAAAGGCTAGGATCTGACTTAACCATACAAATAAGGCCTCTCTCAACATAAGGTCATTGGTTGCTGATTATTTTGTACGGTCTGTGAACATTTCTAACGTTTCCTATCAGTAGTTATTAATGTTGTAATACATAACATATCAGCCATTTAATATATGTTTCCCGGTTTAATTCAAATTCTAAAACCTGGGTTTTTAAAAGGAGGAACAGTGCAGCTCTCCCTCCGATGCGATGACAAAAACAGCCAAAAATCAAAAAGGGTATTACTTGAAGGTTATTAAAAATCAAAAAGGTTATTAATCAGGTAATGCCATGATCTCAAATTAAAATCTGTAAAATTCCTAATAATAATAATAATAATAATAATAATAATAATAATATCAACAACAACCCAATAAAATGCAATTTTTTGATAACTTCCAACTTTTCAATGACTTTTAATTATATTCTGTTAACCCTAAAACACAACAATTTAAAAATCTGGGGTAAAAAAAAAATTAAACACGTCAAACGCATGTAATTGTTCACTATTTTTACAGTGTAAAATATGCATATAAAATGCAAATGAGTTAAGTGTATTTGACGCTGACTTTCTAATTGCAAGCATTATCATCATCATCATCATCAAAATGTAATATACTGAAGGCGCACAGTAAAAACCTCTGGTGAGAAAACAATATATAAAGGAGAAGCGAAAATGCTAAAAATAAACACTGTTCTCATATCTAGCATAAAAAAAAACTACCGTTTAATCCAACTAAAAGTGTGGCTTTAAGGGGGGTTTGCTTAAGAGGAAGTGATGCTTATAGTAGAGAACATGTTTATGTTGCATCGCCGAAAACCGTTAACGTTAGCGGAATCTTAAAAATCTGCAATAAACAAATGTCTAAAACTAAAATAAATACATTTATAAAACCTCCGATATAGAGGGCGACTATGCATGAATGGAAAAGCGTGCTTACATTAAAGTCTTTAACATGCAAATTACGTTAAGGACTTTTGCACAATCAACGCGGGTTTCTATTATGAACATGCTGGTCTATGTTTGAATACAGTAATGAGCGAATAACGCGCGTTGGATGAATGGAGCTGTCAGATGCGCATTTTCAGCGCGATGCCGCACACCAGCATCCCTCACTGCGCACTTTTAGCCGCTTGAATGAGCCAAATTACGCTTTGTTGTGATTAATTGGTCGCGTAGAACCTACGTGCGCAGAACCGTTTGCTCTGCATGCACACATTTACGGAATTATAATGCACGCGCGCTGTAGTTTGTCGCGTCGCGTGCGTGGTGCATAAACTGTTAGCCTAGCATAGCTGGCTAGCTAGCAAGAGCCGCAAACAAAAACACCGCAAACTACAGTAAATGCTCAGAAATTAACTGTTTTTACGTCACACATACCTTTTTAGTGAAGACGTGTAGTGTACTCTAGACCAAGCACCGTTCAGTCGGGAATTTAAGGCAAACTCAAAGCAAAAATCTATCGAAGTTTCTCTTCTGGAAAAAAGAAAACACAGACATTTACCCAAGATAACTAGGACCCGTGAGCACACACGCAGATGCCTGTGTGAAACTTTCAACAATATCCATATGTCCTGCGTCAAACTGAATGAATTGCTTCCAGCAAATAAGTTGCAAGCTATTATCTATAAACACAAGTTGATGAATATCACCTGAACGTCCAATTTAAAGGACAGATTATTGATAATTGACTAATAAAACAATTAAGCTGATTAAACTAATTATTAATATGTGATTAGGGCTATAACAAAACTTATTTACTGCTTGTTTTGACAGACTGAGTTAGAGAAACCCACTGATTTAAGACATTAAAACATTTTAGTCAGGCACTTCTTAGACACCCATTGCGCTCAGGCGCACATGTATTCGTGTTGTAAATATGATTGATGAGATAAATATTTGTTTAATATTAAAAACATTATCTAAGCCTTGACAATGTTTTGTTAAATTCTGTATTGTACTGTATATTACAGCACTGACACCACAGTATAAAATAAATACAAATTTTTCATTTGTATTTATTCAGTTTTGTAGTTGTTGTTTAATCCATGCCAAACCATGATTTATTCTGTTATCAACTGTTCTGAATCCCCCCCCCCCCCCCCTAAAAATTAGAATTTGATGACATTGCACTTTTATCAGGGCTTTAAGGACAACACCTACATAACAGGAAATACCCTTAATTGGACTCAGAAGGGGTGGAGCATCTGCAAATAGGCTCTTGTTTTAACCACAACCACATCCTTTGTGTCATATTTTCGTCACAAGCACTCTGACTGTGCATGTTGATCAGTAGACTGGCATGGCATAAATGTCAAAACTTTGGCTATGCAATGGTGTTTGACTGAGAGCAACAGGATTTTATACTGTCTTTCAAATTTGAGATTTGTGTAAACCGATTCAATGGGAATAATATCAAGGTAAGTTTTTAAATTCCTCTGCTTTTTTTTTTTTCATTCTTTCATTCGTCTTTTTAATACCGACAAAATTTTATTTCTTCTTTAATACAAATATGTTGACTATAAACTAATTGCTTAAAAGGAAGAAAATACTGATTCATTATAAAAAAAAAACAACAACATTTAATTCAATTTAATTTAAATGATCATTTAGCATTGTCACAGTTTAGTACATTTATTATCTACCAACATATACAAATTTTACACATGTTTGTGTGTAGTGTTTATTTCATTTGTTGTTTAAATTTTTTTGTAAACGTGTTACAACAAACTGATTTATTACACATTAATACCTGACAGCAGTGCGTACTTTCATTGCAGTTTGCATGTGGGCTCTGTACAATGCATTTGAGCGGGACTAACCGCGGATTCTTTCCCTGTTCCTCCATGATGGCTCTATGGCAAGCCATGGCCTTGCTTGTCATATGTGGACTTATAGACTGCAGTAAGTGTGTGTTTATTAAAATATATCCGTTCCTCAACATCCAACATCTTGTAAAACAAGTGCAGACATAGCATTGAAACCCTGACGCCCTCAAAAGGATGTAGCTGCAGCAGCAAAAGCGTCTTAGCTGGTGTCCTTTGACCTATTCAGGTGTCGCTTTGAGAAGAAATGCTACCATTTGTGTAGCTCAGTTGACCACATTTCCTCTCACATCACTGTTTGCAGATGACGGTGTGTGCAACGTGACCTGCACCACAGACTTTATCGCCATGCTCAACTGCTCCAATTCTGGCTCGACGGGAGCAGCTTCGTGTCATGTTGTGGCAGATTGCAGGTACAGATCTAGCACACTGTGTGCTTATTTTAAGATATAAAGTGAATCACTTTGCAGAAACACGGTCTAGCCTGCTTCTTGCTTTCAAGCCCCCATTACCACTGAGCAACTTATTAACTGCCACATTTTCATGATTTCCAGGGATGAAATTGATTTTGTGAATGGGAGCTGCACTATCACCTCAGCCCAATCCTGGTGCACAATGGAGCCAGAGGATATAGATATGATAATGTCCTTCGACACAAACTGCTCTATCACAGTAACACCAATGGACGAACAAGGCAATATGGAGATCCCAACAAAGAGTCACTCTGAGAATATAGTTTTATACAAATCTGGTATGTCCCGATATCTACTTGATCAGTGGTGTAAACGTCATATTTTTTAACACGAGAGCGTAGGCGGACCTTAATAGCTTGAAGACATCCGGTGTCGTTGCTTCCGATTATTTCATCAGCACAAAAACAATGTTAGGGCAATATGCTATAACGTCAAATGATTTGAACGTACTCCCATTATAAACACACTGCAGGTAGTTTTGAGGTTCACTACACTTATTTTTATAGTGGCTAATGAATCAGTGGTTTTGTATGTTAATGCAAAAACAGCTCACTTCTGCTTTGCACAATAGGTTGGATGCTGGAGATCCAAATGTCTAAAAACACAAATGTCTATTTAAAAAAAAACCTAATATGAAGATTTTCCAAATCTCATAGTATTTAGCGTATACTCTTTAACTCTGTTAGTGTCATACCTGATAATCATGCCCTCCAGCATCTTGAGCGTTAATGGACTTAACCTTTTTAAAATCATAAAACACTCAGGTTGAATTTAGATCTTAGTCCTATATTTTTAATTGGATTTCAGGCTGTCCGTACCCTACTGTAATTCAATAGCCGTGGTTGCTTGTGTACAATGCACTAACATTGGCTTTCTTTTTGATTTGTAGTTAAGCCGCAACAACCTTTCAACCTAAACCTTACAAAAATCAACGGGAATTTCAACCTCACTTGGGATGTGGCGTATAAAGATCACGCCCTGTATAAAAAATTATACTACCGAGTACGATTGCGAAGTAAAAGCGACCCATATAAGGTAATACCCCATTTGTTGTTATTATTTGTTATATATATATATAAAATCACTCCTATTTTGCTTCTAGTTTTCTGAATACCATGTGACGCTCCCCTAGGTGCCGCAAATTTACACCCTGCAGCAGAACCAGCAATCAATGATCATCATCGGTGAAAAACTCCTGCCAGGAAGGCAGTATGTGGCAGAAGTGCAGGTTGCGGTGCATCCTTCGTCTTTTACATCTTCGTGGAGTGAATGGAGCAACAGCGTTGAATGGACTTCTGATTCTTCACAGTCAGAACAGTACTATTTCCTGCTGTTGGCACTTCCTGTTGTGCTGGTGGTGCTGCTGGTGTACAGTGGGAAACTGTGAGTATCAATCTTGCTTTTATCTGTCCAGTATTTCACTCCGTTTCAGTTCAGATATGCGTTAGTCTGAAGTAAATGACCTTTCACGGCACAAACTGTTTACTTGACAAAAGACCAAATGAAATCAAGAAGTTCGGCTCCTCATAAAGGCCATGAGGCATATTTAGGGAATTGTACAAGTTGTAGAGAAGTCACTTTGTGGAATATGGAGAAGTGAAGCAAGCGCGAACCTCTCTTGTTATGACTGCTAGTAAATGTCTGAGTCACATGAGTCACTTTTATTATCTGTAAGTCATATGGCTGAGAAGCCTCTGTTAAAGACTGTATTGAAACCGTATCTTTCAGTTAACCCATTCCTAAAAGTCTTAAAGATAATGTACTGAGAAGCCTTACTGCTATCCCGCAAAGTGGCAGGTTTAATAAAAGACTACAGACGAGCGTGATCTTTAATTTCGATAGCGCCTCCTCTAAAATGAGTTTTCCAGTAATCGATATGACGGCACTTACCGTATATGAATAGTCCTTTCTAGCCACCCACGTTCACAAAAACCACAATAGCAGATTTTTTTATTTTTTTTTGCAGACGGTCTATTTTCACGTAGATCAAAATCAGAGGAAGTCAGACGTACAAGCTCTGCAAGTGCACAAAGCTCCACGTTTCTCATTTCAGCACTTAATGTTTGTAGCAGAATTTGGATTTGCTGAGTTTTTGAAGTGTGCATAACTAATTTAGCAATTTTCATATTTTAATGCTGCTTCGAAACGCTCTCTATTAAACAAAAAGCTATTAATAAAAAGCAAAAAGCAGACATGACGTGTCCTACAATAACAGCACTTTAATGCATCCATCCAGTTCTAACACTTTGTCTTTTTGCATCTACAGAGGAGGCATCAAAAAGCTATCCTTATGGCAACACATCCCGAGCCCTCATGAGTACTTTACGCCACTCTACCATACATATCAAGGAGACTTTAAGGTATGCTTTCTTTTGGCTTTGTCTGGATCTTCGGTGTACAAACAGAAATGTTGGTGTGCGATAATAATGTGTCTTGCCAGGGGACTTTCAGAGCTCGACATGCTTAACCTCACTTGCAATAGGGGAATGTGGCATTTTTCAAATGAGTCAGTCTGTAGGGGCTTCAAAAAGAAAAGGAGGGCTCACTTAACATTTGTTTGAGATTGCGTTCAACGTGAAAACTGAAAGTAAGAGTTTTCCCCTCTAATGGAAAGTACTATGAGTTCAAACCCAAACTCTGATAAGGTGGGTAGTTATAAATAGTTGTTTTTAACTAAAGGGGAATTTAGTGAATATTCCGCTGGGTAGACTAGCGTGAGCTGAAAACACTACCCTTCATCTCAGGCTTGGCTCGACAAAAGAGTTTGAGAGCTTAAGTTATTTTTCTCCCTCAGAGGACTTTAGTAACTCTGACTAAATATTAATAGTAACAGCATTTTTGAGGATTTCTCCAAAACCTAAACGTTGTGAAATGTGACAGTGCAGTGAACTTGCAAGACTTGTGGCATCAGCTTTGGTTCAGTTAACAGTTACTGGGGAACCGTGGCGGTTGTGTGATTTACTTTCTTATTTTTGGATGAGGAAGTGAATACTTCTCCAGCAGGGGTCAGTAATACGCTGCATTAACAACAGCGAGAGCTGTGACATCAAACGGAAAGTTAAAAACATTAAACGTCATCTTAACGTTGTAGGGTTGTTGTTTTTTATATTCCAAGGTTATAAGTACATGGAATACTTTTACATGCCTTGACAAAACAGTAGAGGTGTTAGTGGGATGTTTGGTGTAAATAGTTCCGTGATACCTGCTTTAATTTTCCAAACCCTCTTATTCTAAAATAGATTTCTGAGAAAATGCTACAAAATTAATGATTTTTTTAGTATTATTATTAAATAATAATATTAGTGTTTAGAAAATTAATTTTAATTCTGTGTGCACCAATCACTCAAAATAAAAAAAATGTTGTGGTACATTCTGACTCTGTGTGTTAAAAGAGCATTTACAAACCATTCATAAGGATGTAAAACATTTTAATGAATGTGTTTTTTTTTTTTTTTTGTAATGATTTTTTTTCTTCTGTTAATTAATCCATTTTAAAAGTTCAGAAATGATGGTTAAGTTGATTACGGATGGCGTTTGCGTTATCTTGCAAGTAGGCGTAGCTTGTGACTAAGTGGTTTGATGTTAATCAGGTTTTTTTTTTGGCAAGTTCACTTGGTTTAGAGTTTCATACAGTGTGAAGATATATTAGTTCACATACATGCAAAGTCTTAAACTAATGCTGTTATTTATCAAGAATGGATTGATCAAACATGACTAGTGACATTTATAATTTTATAGAACAGTTGAGTTAAATGTTTAGCTTTTTTTATTATTCATTCATGAATAACAACAATAATAATAATAATAAAAACAAATCTTTCTCAAGCAGCAAGTCATCATATTAGAATAATTTCGGAAGAATCCCGTGACACCAAAGACTTAAAATATTTTGCAATATAAAATTTTTATGGCATAAACCGTATAAATGCAGCCTTAGTGAGCATTTTATTCATTTATTTTTTATTTTTTTCAAAATCATAAAGTCTTACCGATTTTGTTTATATGTTTGAGAGGGGCATGCAGAAATTGAAAAAGGATCTTCTTGTGTTTTTATTCAGAGATGGGTCGGCCCAGTCCTGACCTTCAACAGCTTTGATGTCCTTGAGAAGAGCACCACTCTGCAGGTGCTTTGTGAGAAGCAGCAGAACGAAAGCTCAGAGGAACCTGCTAACCGGACCGGTGAGCGCGACTTTGGTCCTGCGGGGCAAAACTCATCTAAACTCTACTTCCATGGCAGCAACAGTCAAGGCATCGCTCACTCCGGCGGCCACATATCGATGGACACCGTCACAGTGTCCGGTCAGGAGGGAGTCGTGGCCGATTGGTCCGGTGACAGCCACAGACGGAGTCTAGAGGACTTCCTCACCGGCAAAGACAGCAATCAGAGACCGGCTGAGATTGTTGACAGGCAGCCTCTTGTTCCGGACGGCAGGAGGAGTTTACAGGGTTCAGACTTTGATGACTGGCATCTGCAGGAGCACGACCTGGAGAACATCGAGCAGGTCTCGCTGGCCTCCTACAGCTCTAATGAGCAGTCTGATGACGGCTACCCACAAATGGGTTTGGATTTGGACACCATAGACAGTGGATTTCTAGAGTCTGACTGCTCCAGCCCCTCTGCGTTTGACGGGAACGAGCAGATCGAGACTTCTTCGCTGGATGGCGTGGGACGCTCCCATTCGAATTATGTCAAACAGTGGGTGGCTTTTACATCAGTTCAAGCTGATGCCCACAGCAATGGAAAGTAGCTGTTCATGGGAGTCTCTACTGCTACAGCAAACAAAATCATAGCCTAGTAATAGGCAATAGAAAGTGAAGGCATCGACACTTCACTGGTTGGACCTACCTTGCTCACAATGTGTTTTTTTTATTACACTGAACTGTATTTGTGGCATAAATGAACTCATTAGACATCAGTGATCATTCACAGGACATTGGTCTACATTAAGACTGCAGGACAGTATGTGTGACTGCATCTTGATTTGCATACTATCATTCCTTAAGGTCTATAGACTTTAGTCAGGGTAGCGCCATATTTAATGCATGACAGGGTTGGAAACGAGGCTCTGAGAGAATGAAGTACGGTGCATTCAAAGGATTGGAGTGTTGTTTAGCAATGTACCAATTGTTCAGCTGACTGAAGAAAAAATACTTTGTCTTTCACAGCCTTCAATATGGCGTCGAACCTGATTAAGGTCTGTAGTCAGAGGTCGTGCTACTAATAATAATTGTTTGTCACTCTAATGGACTTGGTTGTACTTTTTCTGTCATACTCTATTTTTATATTTTAGTAAAATATTGTGACACTCAGTATCTTTTATGTGACTTTGTCACGAGACCTTCAGAATCCCTTGAATTATTCTCTTCAAATCTTAAATCCTACTACATTTTGAAAGCTTTTCTCCTTTTTTCTTCTCTTCTAATCACTAGAGGCTATTTTTGGATAAAAGTAAAAGTGAAAAAAAATATAGTAGTTGTGAGAGAATTTTAAGTTGGAAATATAATTACATTTCGGTGTGTATTACCATGAAAAAAGTGGCCACTCAAAACACCAGTACAAGAAATACCATCTCAGATTAACACGCAATGCATAAGAAGATGGTAGCTCAAAATTGCAACAGATTAAGTTGCAGTTAATTTTTAAATAATTGAATTTTTCTCTGGGGCGGGATTTCGGTGTCCTTTTTAAGGCCAGTTCACACCAAGATATTTAAGAGAATTCACACCACGTTTCTAACAACTGAGAAACGATTATGCTTTCAAAATGATATTTTCCAGCAGATGAAAAACAAAGACATTGACAGCCAATTAGAAACCATCCTGCCTTAAAAAGCATTTAAAGTGCATTTAACAGAGCTGCAGCATGCTTCTATAATAAACTCAGTTTTATTGTGCATTGATTTGGATCCCAATATATGCAAAGCATTTTCAATTATCATCGTGCATTTACAATTTTGCCAAATTACCCACACCCCACTTCATTTAGCGTGCATGCCATATTTAAGGGCTTTCAGGTGACCTGTCCAATAAAGATGAAGAAAGTTTAAGATTTGGTCACTGAAAAACTAATATTCATTATGTTTGGAACCTAAGATAAGTAATGCATTTAGCTACACGCTAACACAAACAATACAAGACCTGTCAGACAAGGTCTGTGGTGATTATATGATGTGGTTGTATGTCTCAATACTGGCATCTTATTACATTCTCAGCTGCAGCTCTGTACTTTCCCAGCAGCAGTTGGAAGTACATTTTCAGCATGTAGAAAACGTATAGGACGTGAGGTGCGACCAGTTTTTAGATAGGCTCCTGATTATCTAAAGAGGTAAGACTGAGAATTATACATTTCGTGACTTTTTTGCGTGAGAAATGCATGAGTTTGCAGTTCTTCTGTCACTGCACACAATGTTGCAGTTATCAGAGTTTCCTCTGAGCAAGATAAGGCATGCCAGCCACCTGATAATACTAGGGGTATTTCTACATATCAGATCATTTGTACCAACTATTAGCTCAGCAGAGAGAAAATTAGTTTTTGTTTTTATTTTTTTGTGTTTTGTAGAGTGCTTTTTAACAATTTCTCCATTAATGCTCTGATTTTCATTAAATGATATATGCACTTTATTTTAATGGTATGATTATTTATTACTAAGGAAGTAGAGACAGTTTTTTTCTTTTCTTTGTTTTTTAGCTAGAATGCAGGGTATGAAGGAAACTTACATTTATCTTTTTAGCCTTATTACTGTACAATTCCCGCTGTTCAGCCTAATAAGTATTAACAAACAACTTTTCAGTATGTAAACAAAAACCTCAACTTGTACAGAAAACATCTGTGCCCTGTTTTTTTTTTAACTATGCTCAAAACGCAACGCCTTGTCTGCAACACCTGAAAGTGAAAGATGAAAATAATAAAGACACTGTGACATATAGTAGAAAACCACAAATAAAAGTTGACATTTGAAGCTTTTAATCTCTTAAATCACTGTAGTAAATGTCAGCTACAGTCATTTATAGAATCAGTCATACGTGGGAAAAGTCGCATGAAGATGTTTCTGACTGGAAATGTTACTAGATGTGTTATTAGAATAATACAGGATTATAAAAAAATTATGTTTAGGCCTGTTCAAAACGCATTCAGATCATCCCTTTGATGTAATACCTGTGTGTGAACCTTTCTGTGCAAAACTTTCTCCTTGCTAATGTTAGATCATGTTGTATATACGGTTTCAAATCTCTTAAGCGAACGTGTTTACCTGCAAAGGCATGATACCGCTCGTGATGTTTGGCGAAGCGAGAACCGTGAGATGCCATCTTCGCTAATGAGAGATTTTTAGATAAAATTTGAGGTTGAGACCTCCTACATAAACAGGAACTACTCTGTATATAAAGCCACCTTGATGCCCTTCACTGCCTCAGACTTCAGCTTTCTCGCTATAATGCAATATTTCTCCAATGCTTCAGAATAAATTTGGTGAGTTGCTATGTGACTTCTTTAAAATTTGAGTGTACATACGTACTTTATTTGTAAGCATCTTGGGTGTTTTGACTTGTACTGTTTATTCTCGTGAAAAACATCTGATTTTTAACCACCTAGAATTGAATGGACACCCGTGGGGTTGGGTGTGCTGAAGGTTTATTGAGACGAATGGTTCTGATATTTCTCGCTTGTGAGTTGCCTTTAATGGATTCGAAATGAATAAAATTGTTATGTTTATGCTGAATGTTTCTTGTCAGTTGTGCGAGTTCTGGTCAAGCGGAAGTTTGGAAGAGCGAGCCCGTAAAGATTTGTACAGGAACAATGAGCCGCACTGGGATTTTCTGCATTTTCTTGGCTTTTTCAGTGCAGCCTAAAGCCGCTTCACCCGGTAAAACTTGTTTCTGAACACTTTCAGTTACAATGGTTTATCAAAAATGCATGACCATTTGTGTTTTATCTCCGACAAAAGAGGACATCTGTGTGACAGACTACTGGAATACCTTCAGCTGCTCTTTAAATCTAACAATCACATCCGCTAGAAACATATCATACTGTCTGGAGGCTCATAAGATCAATCATCATGAGAAGTAAGCATGCTCCAGTTATTCATTCAAATGGTCTCTTAAATAATTGGTTTTCTTGTGCACATGGATGTATGCATTACCAGTGCACTGCAAGACTTGACCAAACATACATTTTCACACACAGTAACACATATAGATGCCAGCTTCAGAGAGTACATGAAGTTCACATCTGCAGTCTCAGAGTACCGGATCTCTCCGATGTTGATAAATATTCCATGACGCTTATTCATTGGGAAAACGGCACTAAGAATTCATCACTTTTGGGCATTTTTCAGCCAGTAAAAAATAGTGAGTATTTGTATGTAATCAGCTATGCACAATCAGTTTATATTTCACATACACGAAGCTTCTCTCTTTTTTCAGTTAAAACCAGAACCCCATATAATATGACCAAACGATATGCAAATGGGACGTATCAATTCTCTTGGAACAGTGGATACGAAAATCATAAGTACCGAGAAGCTCTACCCATCAAATACGAATTCAAATACTACAAAGATGGAAATCCCGCAAGTGTAAGGCTTATTATATTAATGATTCAAATATGAATGTCCGCCATTCATGTTCTTAGAGAACATCCTCTGTTTCACCCACATCAAAGAAGCATATGTGACACCATCTGTCTGCGCATTCCTGTTTTGCAGATAAATGTGTTCAATGGCTTACATTAAGTTTTTTTTTATTTTTTATTATAAGCTGGTCAGTGTTTACAACAAAGAAGAGACTGAGATTAATGAAAAATGGCTTGATCTGAATTCTAAATACACTGCAATGGTGAGGAGTACGGTAGACACAATAAAGAAATACAATGGAAAGTGGAGCGACTGGAGCAGCGCTGTGACGTGGAAAACAGGACACGCAGGTGAATACTCAATTCTTATATGTCTATTAATATCAAATCAAAGTGGATCCATCCATGTTTGCTCTGTTGATTCTTTAAGTCTCTGATTTTTGTAGAAGACGAGCCCAGTCAAGTCACCAAGATTGCTATTGGGATGTTAGTATTGCTTGGACTTTTAGTTCTGCTTATGTCCATTCCTGCTGCCAGGTAATTGTTTATCATATTCTCTGCAGTGCATGGGACAATCTATTGATTGAAATAGATAATGAGCACTTCTTTATGCATTGCAGATTTAAGATGAAAGAAATTTCATGGGTGCCAACACCAGCAACGTACTTCCAGCCACTTTATCAAAATTACCAAGGCAACTTTCAGGTAACGCTTCACACTTTTTGCGTTTCATTACCAGGGGGTCCAAATGACTGGAAGGGGCTTGTGAAATATTTTGAATATGTTGATTTGCTGCTTAGTTTTTATCAGCCGGTGCTCATTTAATAATGGTTTCTATTATTGTCAATGATAAATACAGCTACTGAATATTTTTGTGGAAACCATGTTACATTTCCCCCCAGGATCCTTAGATTCTTTGTTGAAAAAATTTTTATATAGTTAATAAATATGTAAAATAGAGTTTCTTTGTGATATTATAAATGTGACCCTGGAGCACAAAAGCAGTCATAAGTAGCATGGGTATATTTGTAGCAAAAATACATTGTATGGGTCAAAATCATAGATTTTACTTTTATGCCAAGTAAAGTAAAGATCATGTTCCCTTGTCTGTCGTACACTACGACGTATGTCGTATCGACAGACTGGGTCTTATGCCTGAGAGCCCTGATTCGCTCAGTATTGAGAAAACGC
>JAUCNO010001796.1:106906-137669 GCA_032353835.1 Enteromius viviparus
TGTGTGTGGTTGTTCACTTCTCACTGCTGTGTGTGTGCACTTGGATGGGTTAAATGCAGAGCACAAATTCCAAGTATGGGTCATCACACCTGGCCATATGTCCTTCTTCTCCTCCTCCTTGAGTAAGCGCCTACACAGGTAAATGGGAGAGTGAAATAAATAAATATGAATGACTTTGATCAGATCAACTTACAGAGGTCATTTGGACAGTGCAAAATAATGCTAAAATGAAATGAAATGAAATGAAATTAAATTACAAACTTCTACAGAGTTATATGGAGATAGAGAAGCAAACAAACAAGAAGTGAATGAGTGAATAAGAAAGTACTCATGATTGAACTTGTGTAAACTTGGAAATGTAATAATTAAATAAATCTGGAAGCAATAACTTTTAGTAGGTAAACTTTCATAGTGGTACATGGCAAATGTATGCTTGCTATTTGCGTCAACAGCAAAAGAAACGTCAAGAGGAAAACAATATAACTAGGGAAATGTTTTCCGACCTTCAGAAGACAGAACGTGGTGTTTGGCTCTCTCGTGTCTCATCCCCTGTGCTGTGCCGCCCTCTGCTGTCTGAATCCATGCCCTGCGCATCTCTCCGCTGCGTGCGCGAGCGCTTGTTGTGGTGTGACGTCAGAGCTGCAGCGGCCATCCACTACAGCTCTGTAATGACAACATTACTGAGACATTATCCGCCTGCAGCCGTCCATGGCCAAGACCAAGAGACAAGCTGTGAGTATATGATGAAAAACACAACACCTCGAGTCACACCGAATGAGAGGACATCTTGGAGCCGCGTGTTTATTCACACTGTCTAAATTAGCCACTTGCTATCTTCTTCTAGCTAAGCAGCTTAGTGTTTTGGGAGGGGTTTCACTTTAGTAAGTTTTGTACTGTAAATGTTATTCAGATAATTTAAGTACTTTGTTTGTTTGTTTTGGTGTTTTGGAAGACGAAGGGCACGGGCTTGTTTGTTTCAGCATTCCCCAATTTCTATGGTATAAAGAAATAACAGAAAAAAATAAATAACATAACATAGTTCATCGTTATTGCATGAAGTGAAGTCATTAGTCATATACAGGGTAATTTTATTGTAATTACTGTGGTTGTTTTGGCATGTAGGTTGTCAGCTGACAGGCTAAAAACAAACAGCAGTGCTCGTGAACATGCCAGAGGAAGTGACGCAGCAGCGCAGAGTCGGTTAATGATGGATTTGTTTAATTTGTTTAAGGTGTCTGTACAGTCACCTCGTGAAACCGCTCTCACTAGAGACGTGTTCACTTGACAAACAACACCATGACAGATTTAACCAGCCTTACACGAGCTAGTCCAACTCAGAAGGCAACTCTGACTGTTTTACACAAGAAAATCATGTAAGCAAATCTGGCTTGTCATTAGGGCCGGTTATTTTCACAAATTAGCCCAATTACAGATCGAAAGCAGAGCAGTTGTGTTGGGATGAAACAGCAAAACAGGCCAAAAGAACTGAACATTTTTTCTCGGCTGTTTGATTAAAAACAAGATGTCAAACAAGTTAGCATTTTATGTTTTTTTTTTCTTTCTTTTTTAAAGATAGTTTTACATTTTACTGTTTTTTAAGGACATTTGTTGCACAAAATTACAATACGATGCTGTGCTTTTCACTTCATAGTCAGAAAACCCAGGAAGATTCATGGGAATGGATAAAATCATGTATCACATACATTTAGAAAATCAAATTTTCTAAAATCTCCAAACTTATTTAGTGTCTTTTTGTATGGTATAATCTAGTTTCTTGCACATACAGAAAATAATCATCCATTGGTAAACTTAATTGTGACATAAGTCAAATTAAATGAAATTCTGAGTCATAATTATAAGATTTAAATGATAATGTCAGGAGGAATTCCCCCTCACATGGGAGGATTTAAAGATTCTGGGGCCTGGGGCCTAACACATTGGGGCTAAATTAATCATCTTCATTTATATACGTCTACAGATTTTAATGTATGGTGGGTTTAAAAAAAACAAAAACAGATTAACAAAATGTGTCATGCTCTCCTCTAAATTTACATTAGGAACTGTTTTAAAAATATGTATGACTGCCTTTCAGAATCAGTATCTTACAGTTTCAGTTCAATTTCTTTGTATAAAAAATGTTCTACAATACACATGATCTCTTACAAACTGACGTTAAGAACTCAACAAATATTTGTCACGTAATGTTGCGTTACTTTGAGTAGCTTTCTCTGTCATGCCTTCGAAATTAAGGAATGTCTCAACTTTCCATTTAGCCTAATTACTTTTTTGTAACGTTTAATCAAAAATCTGATCAAAATGTAGACTTAAAATGTACACGGGATCTTGTCATCTTGATTTTTACTTTATTAAAAGTATGCCATTTTTTATGTCAGATTTGATGTCAGCTTTCTAATTAAAACAATAGGACAAAAACAAGAATAAGTTACCAATCCAATGAAATTAGTGTTAACAAAATTAAGTTGTACAGAACGAACAGAAGCCACAAAAGTGGCATGTAGGTGTATTTTCAAATGTTTAAAATGAGCCTCAGAGGGGCTTTAAATATATACATTTAATGACGACATTAATGTTTGAAATTGAACATTTTTATTTTTTAATATAGAAGTATTAAATGATTTAAATAACTAAGTTGGAAGTGAAACTAAAACTGCCTGCAGGTGGCGACAAGTCACTTATTTAATCACTGAATCATTCTATTGAATTGATTCTTTCTAACAGCTGATTCATTCAGGAGCTAGTAATGTAATCACTGACGGATGAGACACGCACTTTCATTCATAAACTAAACACAGCCGTGTTTGAATGGAGATGCGCAGCGCTCAGCAGTTATTTTGTTTCCAAATATTTTACGACAACGACATCGAACAAAATCAGCCAACTCATTTATTGCCAGACAATGTAAGTCACTTAATATTAACTTCTGGTTTACTAAATTGTTGTAGTAAATCAATATCACATTTACAATCTCCCTTAAAAATAATAAAATCTCTCAAAGCCCCATTATAACCCACGGAGCTCTCTACACTGAATAATGAATCTCTTATTTACATTGTGTCTACCTGTAGCCTATGTCTAATACTCACGTCACAGATATGTTCGGGTCAGTCACACAGGTGCACCTAAATATGTTTTCATGATCGCACGCAGTAGTTTTCAGACATATTTGCGTGCAACTGAGAATAAGAGAGCGTGTCACACAACCTTGTGTGAGTTAGTTCAGTGCAACAGACCACGGAGAGACGCCGATGCTGTACAGAGCTCAAAGACAATCAGAGAAGTTAATTATCAAATAAATACAGACTGTAAATCTCACAGTTCATCTCATATTTATGGCTTAGTTTTTCATAATTTCAACTTTATGTTATGACTTTATGTGGCAGAAATGGACTTAAAACAAAACAAACAAAAAAAGAAAGAAAAAGATGATCATTTATATATATTATTCTAAGATTTAGATGGAAAATCACACCATAGCAGTATGATTTTTAAAATTAAGCTACTTATTTAGTATATCAATTTAATTCACTAAGGTTTAGGAGCCAGAAGAAAAGACCCTGCAAATAGTTCCACAAGATTAATTGCCTGTCGATACTGAATACTTGAATAGTGATAGTGAATATAACCTGGTCTAAAAAAAAAACAAAAAAAAACCAAATTGTACCTTGGTGCGCATTTTGTTCAACAGCGTTTTTACATACATGCACATTTCAATGCAGTTTAAAATAGAAATGAGTGGCACTAAAACACAGGTTCAATATGTGAGCCTTGGCACGTTTTTATTACATTAATAGAGGTATGCATTGTGTTTTTATTACGTTGCTTCAGGTATGCATTACTACAGTTCGAATTCAGATATCCAGGGACTGTCACTAAACGTTGTTTTGAAAATCTGCCCAAGTCCAACCCGAAACCTACCCGATAGTGTTAACAAACGGAGCCAGAGCTCCTCTTCTATCACGTACATCTCTGTACTCCGCGAGCTCCCGAACAAAACTACCGTCTAACACAAAGACATGAAGCTGGATGCGTGTGATGCTAATGTTCAAAAGCATGAGTTTTCAAATCTCCCAGGCATTTTATTATCGTTTAGAAATCACATGATATTCTTCGAGTAATTGTGTGAAAATGACGATTTATTAATCGAAACTCTAAATATATGTGAAAAGGAATAAAAGAGGTTTAGTGCCTCTAGTGTTCATTTCTTTTAGAAACTGTGTGCAGTACTTGATGGTACATATTTCACGTCTCTGTAAAAAGTCCACCCAGGTACGTTTATGCCATGAGACCAGCAGCTTAATTAGACAAGTGCAGCTGTACTAGGAAAACTGTGTTATGACATCTGCGTTGGGGTGTTGTTTATGTAACCACATATTTGATAATGAGCTTCAGCACATGCAGGAAATTCATGCTGCATATTTTACCTAAAAAAAAAAAGCACTGAATGAAACAGAGGCATTGTGCATGGGTGCATGCGAGCTAAACAAGTGTTTACACACTCCAAGATACGATCTGACATTTGCAGCTTGTAAGTCTTTACACATATTTGGCAACTACAAAGATGTTGTCACTCAGTGTCTCACGAATGCAGTATGCAGACGAGCTAGACATCATCTTCATATATATATATATATATATATATAATGTCACCTGTCTTTTGCTGCGTTTGATTATGATTTGTTTTTTTAAACACTTTGTCCAGACCTTTACAAATGTATTTTCCTTGTGAAGGTTAAAGATGCCAGGGTATTGTATTTGTTGACTCTATCAAAACTCGACTTCCTAATCTAGTTTTAAATGCGACTTCCAGGAAAGATGTCCGTCGTGCGATCAGATTACAGCGTGGTACGCTATTTTGATGGCATTGATCCTATGGGAGGTGGAAGCCTTATTCCGCAGCTTCGAATCGTTACTGTTCTTTTAGCCATTGTGTTTATGCCACTCCCATTTATATTATTAATGTGCTATAAAGGAAGTGATGTTGCCTGCTAATACTTGAAGTATCTTTTCAGCTGATCCTATTACAAACACTACCAGTCAAGCTTCTCGTGATCTTGTATTTTGACAAACATAATGTCTGTGTGTGAATTTCTTCATAAACCCAATATCTGAATTGAAAATCTATTTAAAACTAAATTCTGAGATAGACCTGTAAGTCATATGAGATGTATTTATGTTTCATAATTATGATTTATGAAAGCATGCATTTATGTGGAGGAAGTGTTAACCAAGGAAGTGGACACTTTACAAAGCATTTTTCATACTATTGATGGCTTAAAATATTTTTGGAAATAGTATTAGTCAGAAATGAAAGATTTACATAAATAAACATCAAATTAAAAAAAAGATATAGTAATAAAAATATATTAGAAAACATTTGATGGTTGCTGCACAGGTCTGAGAATTTCTTTATTTGATTTTGATTTTAGTGCTGTTTGCGTGCAGTTTGCTTACCATTACTTCTACTTTTTAATATATCATAACAAGGTGTGTACGGCATGCTCTCTTTTTTCTGAATGTCAAACTCCTGCAGCATCCATGTTGTCAGCTACAGGCAGGGGGACAGTCCTCTTCAGTTTCTGTGGTTGATTGGGTTTGGCAAAGTGGTATTGGAGAAGTGCCTTAGCAGGTGTCTGGAAAGTACCTGAGTTTTACACTAAAAACAGAACCTTTTAGAATGTCTTTTTTTTCCTCTCCACATTTCTCATAGTAAACAAATGAGGAGCATGTCTTCCTTTATTTGCATGGCATTATTATTTGCATTATCTTAAAGCTAAACTGCCTCATGCTGATACATGCGGATATATTAGGGCTGTCGGTTTAACACATTAACTGCATTAATTATTTATGCAAAAATAATGCAATTAAAATATGTTATTGCAGTTAATGCACTGACTCCGCCCCCAGACCTGTACATCATCTTACCTTTCATACACCTAACGGTTCACAAATATGATGCAGGGCAACAGCTATATAAATGCAGTTATGCCCTAAAATATTAGATATTGGGGCAAATATGTCCCTAAATACCTCATATCTTTCTGTCTAATATTTATGCCATATTAGCAATTAATCACACCTAAAATAAACATTTTTGTTTACATAATATGTACTGTGTATTTTTATTATCAGTATTTTATAATTGCATGTATATATTTAAGACAAATACATTTACATATATCTATATATGAGATAATTTACATGAATATAAATATATACATTGCAAATACAGGTAAATATAATCATAATATATCCTATATGTGTGTGTCTTTATATATATACATTATAAATAAATACAGTACACTCACATACAGCTTATTTATGTGAACAAAAACTTTTATTTTAGATGCAATTAATCTTGATGAATCATTTGACAGCAATAGGTTTTATACAACAGTTAAAATTGTGTTTTATTTTTTGCACAGAACATAATATATTTAAAGCCACAGCAGAGCTGAATAACAGAGGGATCTTTCTGAATGAATCCGCGTTTTGAATGAATCACATGAACCGATGATTCAAAGACCCATTCATACCTCATTCCTGAAATAATAACATATATAAAAAATATTCAAATTATAATAATAGTAAAGTTAAAGGGATAGCTCACTCCAAATGTAATTCTGTCATTATCTACTCAAACCTGAATGACTTTCTTTCGTGAAACATAAAAGAAGGTACTGTTACGAAGCTGTTTTGGTTACCAGTTGATTTGTATGAACCAAAAATACTAACATGTTCCTCCGATTGTCTTCTTTTACGTTTTTATAGTTTATGTTAGACTAAATGCTTATGTGAAATAAATATTATGTTTTACAATTATGTTTACATCTTTTGTGGGTATTTGCACAGTCAAAATTATTTAGCAATTAT
Source organism: Enteromius viviparus (assembly GCA_032353835.1). Classification (NCBI taxonomy): domain Eukaryota; kingdom Metazoa; phylum Chordata; class Actinopteri; order Cypriniformes; family Cyprinidae; genus Enteromius; species Enteromius viviparus. The sequence continues at coordinate 113,798 of JAUCNO010001796.1, forward strand.
TAAGATGAATTCATCAAAACATCATGTAATTAATTATATATTTTTTTTTTAAATCGACTGACAGCCCTAATATAAACAACATGCGTCTTTGATGCTTATTAATGGATCCTCTGCAAGTGAATGGGTGCCGTCAGAAAGAGAATCCACAAGTAATCTACACCACTCCGGTCCATCAATGAACATCTTGTAAAATGAAGAAACGAATGAATCAATAAGACATTAAAAAAAAGTTCCAAACAAAATGAATAGATAGGTTTTGATGCGACCTTTTACTGAGGAAGCATTATTATAGATTCTGCCTCTGTATCCAGAAGCAACGTTTCTTTTATTAAGATTGGAGTGATTTTAAACTATTAATGTTTAAAGTTATTAATAAGCAAAACATGACTGCGAGAGCATCTTCTTCAAACGATCACCTCATTCGTTTCTTTGAGGTACAGTACATGTGGTTAGCTTCAAAACTGTGGTTACACTTAACCAAAACCGTGGCACCAAAATGATGTTTTTGTAACTTCAGCAGGGTAAATATTTTGCATTCTCTGCAGCGTAAACAAAGGCAGGTCTGAGTGAATGAATGTGAGTACTCGTAATCCTGGGTGAAAACAAACACAGCCCTCCCCTCTGCGGAAGCTCTACTGTACTTTATCAGCTGCTGGTTACTGCCTCCAAGGTGGTTTTGTTCCTCATTGCACATGCAGCCGCATGTCTGAGTCTATGTCATGTTTGCTCTCTGTGTGTGTTTGGCTCGTTCAGTACGATGCTGCTCCCCTCCAGCCTAGCGTGGTGTTGTGCTCCTGTGCTTCTTCATCAATGGTAAGGACTCCGCTCAACTCCAACCTTCCTCACTGTCTCAGTATGGAGGTCCGCGGAGGTGAGGCAAGCGCTCAGCCAAAGACGTCTACCATCAAGCCTCCCCAATCACGCAAGAAGGAGGATTTCAGCTTTGGCAAAATTTTAGGGGAGGGTTCCTTCTCAACGGTGGGTACCATTTTTGTTTTAGTAAACTTCATCGGCTTTGCAGTCAATTGTTATTTACAGTTTCAAATAGCATGTATACTTTCGGGGGTCTAAACAGCCAGTTTAGTTGTTTTTGCTAGTTGAATAACTTTTTTGCGATGGCTTTATTAATAGCTGTACTCATTTGAATTGCAGGTTGTGCTTGCGAAGGAACTAGCCACAGGAAAGGAATATGCGAGTAATAGGCATTGCATTCTATTTCATTCAATGACATAATTATATATGATAATAATTCAAATGAACTCAACCGATGTCATTTGTTTTCCAGTGAAGATTCTAGAGAAGAATCACATCAGGAAAGAGAATAAAGCACACTATGTGATCAGAGAGAAGGATATATTGTCAAGCGTAGATCATCCTTTTTTCGTAAAGCTCTTCTTCACGTTTCAAGACTCTCATAAACTATGTATCCTTTTCAGAGTAAAACTGTGGCCGCTGAGCTGTGAAACTGTGCGTTTCTGAAACTCATTATTACTTTGTTAAAATGTTCTTAACTTCTAATCCGCCAGATTTCGCCCTCAGTTATGCAAAGAATGGAGAACTGCTTAGATACATTCGCAAAATAGGCTCTTTTGATGAGACTTGCACAAGATTCTACACTGCTGAGATAGTCTGTGCACTCGAGTATTTGCACGCGATGGGAATCATACACAGGTAAGTTGCACTTTTCGACCAGCAATATGAAATGATTTCGTAATGCATTTTTAAATATTCATCTCTGCTTTTTATTTGATTTTGTTTTTAGGGACCTTAAACCAGAGAACATTTTACTGAGCGAAGACATGCACGTTCAAATTACGGATTTCGGGACAGCAAAACAGTTGTCAGCAGACAGCGTTCAAAGTAACGCACCGTTATTAAATATTTCGTGGAATTGCTTTGCTCTGGTTGTTGTTTTTTTCTAACGGCTGTCGTTAACTTTCTTCAACCCCCTTGTAGGTCAGGCATGAAGCACTTGTTATGTATAGATACACTCACAACAGCTCTCAAATAACATAAATATGGGACTGTCTTATCGTTTTTCTTTGTGCACATATGCGAGCACGGTTATGGTCACTGAAGCTATGCTGTTTGTGTTAACCTGAATCTGCTATTAATAACAAGATCTGTCTTTACAGCAAGAGCCAATTCTTTTGTTGGCACTGCACAGTACGTTTCTCCAGAGCTCCTGACGGACAAATCTGCCTGCAAAAGGTGTTTTATTTCTGTTATTATTACCAGATAAAGATGTGAATATGTTGTATTGCATTTTTTTAATGTTTGTGATCTTTCTCGTTTAGTTCTGACCTCTGGGCAATGGGTTGTATAATCTACCAGCTGGTGGCTGGATTACCTCCGTTTAGAGCCGGGTAAGTTACTGATCAGCCCAGCTTTAGTTCAATTAAACACAAAATAGCGTGATGATGCTTTGCACTTGAGCTGAAGTGCTGATGGTTGATCACTGTTGTAATCGCAGTTTTAAAAAAACATGGTGTGAAATAACAGGAAGTGTTGGCTTTGGTGTTTATGACTTGTTTGTGTAGACAGTACAGAGGGCTTCTGAGGAAACCCCAACCACTGGGTCACGTGACTCGCTTGCCGTTTTGGTTACATTACAACCAATAAATTGACTTGGACGGCCGTTGAAAACAAAACACTTGACCACGTGATTAAGTTAACCCTTTGGCGCTCTCAGCTCTTTGCTGCAGGCCATTAGACTGATATGGATTCCGTTCAGTCTGTCATTTACTTTTTTACTCTTTTAATAGGAACGAGTACTTGATTTTCCAAAAGATAATAAAGCTGGAATATGAATTTCCTGAGAAGTTCTTCCCTAAAGCTAAAGATCTGGTGCAGCGACTGTTGGTAAGAATCTTTGTTTCCATTACCTGTCATCACTTTCAGGCCGGATGAGTATGTTTAAGCGCACTCATTGTTTTCCTTATGATTTCAGTCTTTGGACCCTAGAAAGCGGCTAGGATGTGAGGAAATGGGTGGGTTCAATCCACTGAAAGGCCACTTGTTCTTTGAGACTATCTCATGGGAGAACTTGCCGGTTCAGACTCCACCCAAACTGACCCCTTACCTACCAGCCATGGCTGAAGATGATGAAGACTACTATGGCAATGTTAGTTAGATTTATTATACCTTTTATGCACAATATTTGTGAAAAAATGACATATATATATATATATATATATACAGTGTTTTTATTTATTTTTTGTTGTTGTTATTTTTGTTTCTTTGTTTTGCGTTTAATTTGGTAGTTTTTATATTTTGTTATTTTTGTGTTTTGGTCTTGTCATTTGTTGTCTTTGTTTTGTGCTTTATTTAGTTGTTGTTGTTGTTGTTGTTTTTTTTTTGCATTGTTTGTTTTTTGTATCCCTTTTTTAAAATATCCTACATTACGTTTTACGAAAGGAAATCGACCACCTATAAAAACTGGCTTCTACTTTACAGCTTACATTTCATGTTTTTTTGAAGTCTGGATAAAATCAAAATAAATCCTATTGACGTTTTTAGCACACATTACTGGTCTTCTGGTGAACGAAGAGCCCGTGCAAGTTAATCGACAGAAAATTACTTTGTCTTCATAATATCGTCGAAATCTGAACCATCTAGAATGCTGTTTCTTCTGATGTCGTCAGCTTGACAGTTTGTGCAGAACATCTTTATACCCTCTCCTCTGACCCTCAGCCTATGGGGATGGTGCTAAAATCAAGCCCTCCCATCTATTTTGTTCTCATATAATATTTCGATAATTCTGCCACGAGTTCAGGTTTAACTAATGTTACGTATTTAAGTTTTAAAAGTCAGTTAATCGTACAAATTGTGAGCTCATAAGTGCAGGCTCGCTGGGTCTTGTCACTGTGTACTGATTTGCTGTTTTATTTGAATCCCACAGTACGAAGATCTCCTCAGTCAGTTCAGCAACCTGCAGGTGGTCCCATCCAGCTCATCTCAGATCGTCCCATTGAGATCCTGCAGCAACATTGAGCAGTACATCCACGACCTGGACAGCAACTCCTTCGAACTGGACCTGCAGTTCTCCAGCCAGGAGAAACGACTTCTGCTCCAGAAGCAAACAAGTGGAAACCCTTGGTATGTGATAACCTTCATTCAGAAATTTGTTTTCCTGCTCGTAAACGTTCATTCTGGTTAAATATTAAATTGCCATCCAGTATAAACACACATTCGTTTTGTTATTACACATAGTAATCGAGATCATAAATGGTTGCGTGTGTATGTGCTAATAATGATCTTCTTTATCTCTTGCATTTCCTGTTAAGGTTTTTTTATAGCATGCTGTAAAGTGAACTCTTGATCATTATAGTTCTGTTTTCAACAACACCAAGTAGCACTAACTGCCAGCTTGTTATTCATTAACATCTGCTGTTTTTGTCTGTCTTAAAGGCACCAGTTTGTTGAAAATAACTTGATATATAAAATGGGACCAGTTGACAAACGAAAGGTAACTTTTTTCTCCCTGTTTTTTTTTTGTTTTATGTTGCCTAGAGTGAAAAACAGGTGCAGGGTTTTCTTTCTTTCTTTTTTTTCTTTAAAAGAGTTGAATATGAAAACAAATAGCACCCTCTTTTGGCTGCGGTTGGTAATGGCAGTAAATGTTTTTGATCCGTGCTTGTTTGTTTTTTTCTACAGGGACTGTTTGCTCGACGCCGTCAGCTTTTACTGACAGAAGGGCCACATCTTTATTATGTGGATCCTGTGAATAAAGTACTAAAGGGGGAAATCCCATGGTCTCCAGAGTTGCGTCCAGAGGCCAAGAATTTCAAGACATTTTTTGTCCACACGGTAAAAATTGATTACATTATAATCAGTGCTGTCAAATGATTAATCGTATCATATCGCAATTTTTGCTTACAAAATATATATGTACATGTGTACTGTGTATATTTATTATGTGTATATAAATACACACATACAGTATATATTATAAAAATATAAACAGATATATATATATATATATATATATATATATATATATTATATTTTATGTTATAAATGTATTTTATATAAACATAAAATATTTTTCTTAAATATATACAGTGCCCTCCACTAATATTGGCACCCTTGGTAAATCTGAGCAAAGGTGGCTGTGAAAATAAATCTACATTGTTTATCCTTTTGATCTTTCATTCAAAAACATTCACACCAATCCAATTCTAACCAATCATTGAAGAAAAACTATTGAAAATAGGGAGACATTCTTGTGATGAAATAAATGTTTTTCTCCAATACTGGAGATGAAATGAATTTGCTTTTTAACAGCAATCACTCAAGATGGGTTTGGTGAGCAAAGGGATACTCCATGTGTACAATGAAGTATACTGCTGTGTTTTTGGTGTTGTGGGTCTATATTTCTGCAATGGCTGTCCCAGTCCTCTGACCTGAACCCTGCAGACGTTTGGGAGGTGAACTAATCATGGAGCTGGTATTCTGAAGGATCTGGAGAGATTCTGGATGAAGGAATGAACTCTTCAGGCATTACAGGCGAAAACTCAGAGCTGTTATCTTGTGAAAAGGACCAAGGGTTTACCAAGGGTGCCAATATTAGAGGGCACTGTATATATGTGTGTATTTATATATTCATAATAAATATGCACAGTATGCACACACATACTATGTAAACAAAAACTTTTATTTTAGATACGATTAATCATGATTAATCATTTGAAAGCACTGATAATAATATAGATTCAGAAGTAGTTTTATATATATGGGTCATTCCTGTCATTTTTCTATGTATGATTTACGTACTCATTTTTTTTCTAAAATAGTCACATATTTATATGAAATTATATGAAATATATGCTAAAATTATATATTTAAATAAATATATATATATATTAGGTCTAATTTATGACTTAAACAGAGAAAATATTATTTTGTTTTTTACAGTGTTTAATTGAAATATGCGTTCAATTTTATCATGTCCTCAGTGCAAAGTAATCAACTTTGAAACCATGAAATGATAAAAGCCTCAAAATATATTTTTTATTATGTTATAAACTAGGCTAAACATCATCTACTCATGTGAAAATATATTTATTTTTGTAAAATTTTCTTCATTTACCATGTACCTAATCTCATTTTCCACCCTGTTAGGATGTACTTCCTCGCCTTCCAAAATAGACTACAATTCCACTGTGATAATTTTCAAGAAGTGATATTTTCAGGTAGAATTTAACTACAAATTGAGGAAAATGTCACCTATCACTCATACGTTTTAAAAATGTTCTCCTGCTTGTCCCGCTCTTCAAGTTTCACCCTGTTATTATGGAGAATCAATAATATAAAATTATTGTCCGATCAAAAAAAAACAGCAACAAAAAAAAACCCCATCTCTGACATAGTTATTAAGGTTATGTTCATCTGTAGAAGGTTAGAGAGCTAAATGTTGATTACTGGAAAAACTACAGCAAATTTAGCACAAAATGTTCCACCCTGTTAAAAATAATAAAATACAGAGCTTAGCCAGTATGTGTTCTATATATTTTAAACATGTCATTATTTTGGTAAAATGCTAAAAAAAACATGTAACTTGAAACCAAAATGTTACCGGATACGACCCATATATATTTCTACAATTGATCTGTAGGTTATTATGTTAGAGTTATTTGACTAATAATACTAAACCTTTTGAAGCTTTATGGATTGGATTCAATGAATGGTTAACCCCAAAACTAACATTTTCTGAAAATGTACTCCTCAGGCCATCCTAAATAAAAATGAACTCCTGCATCAGAAAATAGCATTTAATCACTTGCTCACCAAATCCAGTGAATACGGTGAATGGGTGCCGTCAGAATGAGAGTCCAAACAGCTGATAAAAACAGCACAATACTCCACAAGTAACTCCAGTTCATCAATTAACATCTTGTGATGCGAAAAATATTTGTAGGAATCAAATCCATTATGAAGATGTTTTAACAACAAAGCATCACTTCCCACTAAAATATGAATGCTCTATCTTCGAGTGCACTATCCGTATTTTCATGTTTTTTTTTTTACAAGCACATAGCGTTCTACTTCACAAGATGTTCATTGATTAATAGACTAGAGTGTATTAGTAAAATGATTTTATCAGCTGCTCAGTCTGACGGCACCCATTCACTGGAGAGAATTCACTGATGAGCAAGTGATGTAATGCTAAATTTCTGTTCTAAGATTTTCATCAAATTAGAATTTTTTGGGTGGAGTTTTCAATTTATAGTTCTTTGATAAATGCATCATACTGAATGATTACTAAATATAGTTTATATGACGTAGTATTAAACTGATGCTTACAATATTTTGCTAAATGCTGCTAAATCTTTTTTTTCTTTCTTTTTTTCTCATATGCAGCCCAACAGGACATATTATCTAATGGATCCCAATGGTAATGCGGACAAATGGTGTAAGAAGATTCAAGAGGTGTGGGGAACAGTGTATCCCTAATAAGAGACTGCTGGAAATGCTGGTGCATCAGAACACCACTGGAGTCCTTCACCATTCAACTACCAATCAGGAAGTCAACTGCGCTTTCAGGGGACTAGCACATCAATATTCCTTCTTAGTACAACTCAGCAGATCCACAGTTTGTACACTATATATGTTTATGTAGATATGTATAGACATAGGAAGTATCCCAAAAGGGGGGTAGAAAAAAAAAACACTCAATCTGTTGCCTTTTAAAATAATAAGGATAGCTATAGAGGACACTCAAATGATCCTACAGGTCAAGTACATATTAAATTGATACACATATCATTAATATATTTATATTTATTCTCTAAATCATGTTGTTCACTTGTATAATATCATATGTTATCATCTGAAAAAGAATCACTTTTGAGCCGCTATATTAAGTATGAAATTAACCCAGCGATGGATGTTGTTTTGGTTAAATCTGCTGTTTATATTTGTTTTCTATTATACTTTATTTATAAACATTGGTTCAGTTTGAAAAGAAGTACTTGATAAGGTACGTTACACAGTATACACAGCAAGCGAGCAGCATTAGGTGTTTTGAACCTCTCTTGCAGTGTAAATATGGTGTTATACCTACGGGAATCGAGCTGTGAAGAATATCGCAACTGTAAATAAAGGTGCAGCTTTGGACCACTTTATTGTACATTTATAAGGATGTTGGTCCAGCACAGACAAAACGAAAATGCTGTAACTACAAGTGAGAAGCGAGCACAGAAGTGTGCTTTTCTTCTTCTGTTGTGTCTTCTCCTTGCATTTTCTTGAGGAATTGTTCAATCGTGGATTTATAACTCGACTCGGACAATATAACTGTGATGTACAGACGATGTATTACTCTGAAAGTAACACAGTGTTACTGGATTTGCACCTTGTATCATTTTATTCTTATATAAGATCATTTGCTGGCAGCGGCTCAGCCTGTAGTACCTAATATTATTTAAATTCTAATATTCAGAGATTTTAATTGACTCACGTTCAGGGGCCACGCGTTGTAAATATTGAGATGTAAAGCCTTTGAATGTGAACGATGGCTGTAATATTTTGCTAGATTTTTATGTGCCCTGATCAGGTCACTTAAATTATATCAGATTCAATGTTTATGCCCTTTGGGTTTTCTGCGCACCTTTAATGATACTGAAGAATGTCCAGGAGAATTCATCATAATAAAAGTGTATAAGAAGAGTAACATCTTTCTGCTTGTGTTTCTGACAGAGCGTTGGTAGCATGTGCGAGACAGCAGCTCCCAGTAGACTTTGCATGTTTTGTACATTTGTCTCTCTTATGCATGCTGATGATCCTTTGCTCAACATCTTGCAGCACTGAAACGAAGTCAGACCGAATAAACTCACCATTCAGCTTTCCAGGTTTTAGGTAAACATATACAGATAATGCCCACAGGCTTTCCCACACAGAAGGGGAAAAACAACAGCTATGAGAAACACATCTCACTTTATACTGTAGCAACAGCAGAAGCATCAAGTGATGATAAATGCCTGCTATTCACTGCACTGTTCTTTGTATTCTCAACCTTCACGTGGCTCACTATATATAGTCTTTATGCAATGCTTATTGCACATGAGAACACAATCATGCATACTCTCATACCACTGATGCAGATCAATGATCGGATTAAACCCTACACGCGTAAACTAGATCATTATACTTATCTAACACCTTGAAATGTGGACAGTTCTACATGTGTTTGTCAAACTAAACTATTTATATATTAAATGTTTACTGGTGTTTATCTGATTAAACCAATTAATTATGGCATAATTATGACAAAAACAAAGTCTAAATTAAAATGTACAATTGTGTCTCATAATTTTGACTTCTATCTATGATAACCTTTATCAATTATGACTTAGTGTATCATAATTTTGATTTAGCATGTTTTCATTGTGTTTTATAACAACTTTACATTTTAATATCATGATTATCACATTTTTGTTATATTGGACCTTTTATCTCATTGTATTTTATAAGTTTGACTCATCTCAGAACTGACTTTTTCCATATAGAATTTTGACTTTATCTTGCAATTTCTCATAATTATGCTCTGTAAAAAAAAATGTGACTGGTAATATTCCAACAGGACATAATTTGTTATTATTTCAGAAATTGTTAACCCTAAAACACTGCACTTTTTTATTTTCTATGTCATAATTGATATTTATCATTGATAAAACGTATAATTTAAACTACTTAAACTGTTCGCATCTCTTGATTATGACTTTGTGTAATAATTTTGAAGTATGTTTCAATTGCCTTTTTATAACAACAAAATTATGACCTATTTCCTCATAATTTCACACTTTTATCATGTTTGATTTTTTATCTCAGTATTTTATAATTATGATTATGAACTGACTTTTGTATCTTAACATTTTGACAATATCTCATAATTTTTCATAATTATGCAAAGGGCAAAAAAAATACTGCTAATTTACTGCTAGGACATAATATGATATGTTTGCAAACATTTACTTTAACCCTAAACCACAATGCGAGTTTACTTTATATATCATAATTAACATGTAATGTTTATGTGATTCATAAGTTTAGCAGTTTATCTCGTTATTATTAATGTGCATGTAATAAGTTTGACTTTGTGTGTCATAATTCTCTTTAAATTCTCTTATTCGCTATGTCAATAGTTTTTAAGATCTACCAAAGCATGATTTTTCAGTGACGTCCTTGTCCATTTCTGCTTTTTTAACTACATAATTTATCAGAACTAAGAACGTTTGGGAGAATAGGGAAATAAAAAATTTCAGTAGGGTATAAAAAGTCTTAACGTTTTGAATAAAGAAAAAAAAAACAAAAAAACAATCGTGGTTGCGTGTCAAAACTTACCGAGCCGCCTATCTAGGTAGAATTGTGGGGCATGACTGCGCGCGCAGCGTTCTTGGCTGCTAAAAGTGTGCTGTCTGGATAGTCATCACTGTGTGTTTGAAGACACAGCCGGTAGATCTGGCTGGGATGGGAGGGCACAGCGGCTCTCAAACTCCACACACTTCCTGCTCTCGCTCAGTTCCATCATCAGTGAAGGCAGCGGGAGAGCAGAGGAGGGATGGCGGAGAAGAGCCCTGACCCGAGCGGCTCGAGCGCTCGCAGGTGTCCCGCTCTTTCTCCCGGAGAAAGACTGCAGCCGTGTGCAAGCGGTTCGTCCAAGTGGGTTCGTCTGAACGTCGGCGGCACGTACTTTCTCACGACGAGACAAACGCTGTGCAGAGACCCGAAGTCTTTCCTGTACCGCCTGTGCCAGGCCGACCCCGACCTCGACTCTGACAAGGTATTTTTACCGAGAGCATGGCAAGAAACGCTAACCTCCGCTTCGCTTATTTGACATTTAAACCGTTCGCTTAAACTGGCCAAGCTCAAAATGACGGCTCTATAGTGTTTGATTTCGCTATTTTGATGTAGTTCAATATTGTAGCTAGTCGGCTAGCTGGTGAAGTTACAGTGAATGGAGCTCCGCTTACTAACGTTAGCTTAACGTTAGCCTAACTGATAACACTTGATGTGGCTTGTTCGCCAGATAAAGTCAGCTCTAACGTTAGACTGTCAGATATAGTTAAAGAGGTCGTTTGCGGTATATTTTAAATAGCATCAGCTCGTTTAAGCCTTTAATGTTGCAATACGAGAACACCTCGTCTATAACGTTAATTTGTTTACAAACTTGCATGCTACGTTACCCTTAAGTGACATGTCAAGCGCTAACCGAAGAACTTAATACTAAAGTTAGTGTTGTTCCTACTAAACTAAAGTATTAATAACTTGTCCAAGTAAACCTTATATATTAGTAAGATTAACGTTACTAGTCTTTGTTAGTAACCGTCTGTCTGGCTGGAAACATCCAAACTAACGTTAGCTAACATCCGATTAAACTCTACAAGCATCGCTAACGTTAACACTTTCTTTTTAAGCGTTAGTTAACAGGAACTAATTACGATTAAAGCGTTGAATGTTTATATGTATAGTTGTATATTTTCACTTTGTTTATATACAGTGTATTTAGATACACTTCATAATAATGTATGCATGGCAACCAAGATTATTAAATGCTTATTGATAGATCAAAATATCAAACACATTGCCTAATGCTATGCTATCTTGTGTGAAGTTTTACCAAAATATAAAGTATGTTTATTGCTTTTTATCTGAATAAACCAAATATAACTTGTTAAAATTGTGTTCTAAGCCAATTAAACTATTTAGTTAATGTTTAGTTTAGTTAATGAACTGTATTAATATGTTTTATACTAAACAATAAAATACTTCTGCTAGTGCTATCTCGAGTAAACAATGAAAACCACTGGGTTGGAGGGTAGTTTACTTTGTTTATATATATTTAAAAGTAGGGGAATTTTTACGTTTTTGTATATATGTGGATATATATTTTTTAGGTTTTCATTCCTAAATAATTATTTTTTTATTGCCAGCAAAATGGTTAATAGCTAACTGAATATTGTGAATAACTAAATAACTCTTTTAATACTTAAAACACGCTAGACTTAATCCAGAATTGAATTGGCAACCAATATAAATGTAATGCAACGAGTCAATGATATTATTTATCATGTCAAACGGGTATATTGGTCTTTTTAATAAATCATCTAGTTTCCTTGCAACAGAAGAAGAAATGCTGCCTGGATGCTTTTAAACTTTTAAAGGTCAGTAAGTGCATTATTTATTAGGGCAACGACAGTTGAAAGCCGCTAAAAGACAACAAATTTCTACTTTCCTTTGGCTTAGTCTTCTTTCCAAAACAAATGACGTGATTTAACTGTAAAGTTTCACTTGCAGGTCGCTTTAGTTAGAGCCTAAACGCTGTGGAGTAATGCTCACGTTTCCCACCTCAGTAGTGATCCGTGATAATGATGTTGTGTTGGAGATGGATCAGTGTCCCTATGGGCTCTGCAGCATGTATGTTAAATGTCAGCCTCACCTTGTCTTATAGACGCTCTTCAGTAATGATACTGATTTAAAGAAACTGTCTGCTGAGCTGCTTTAACAGTCCACATTTAAATAAATGATGATTTATTATGCTGAAATCCTGTGGAGACGAGTCTTATATTACTAACAATGCTCTTTCCTCATCCAGGATGAAACAGGTGCTTATTTGATAGACCGCGATCCCACTTATTTTGGTCCGGTGCTCAACTATCTGAGACATGGAAAGCTGGTGCTGAACCGAGGCCTAGCAGAGGAAGGTATGATGGGAATGCGATCAAGAGCTTGAAGATATGTCTGAACATGCTATTCGATCTTCTCACTGGCAGCTAAATTCAGTTGAAACCTGTTTGTTTATGACATGCGGATTTGAACTAAATCTGTTTGATCTGTCAGGCGTGCTGGAAGAGGCAGAATTCTACAATATCACTTCTCTGATTAAACTGGTCAAAGACAAAATCAGGGAGAGGGATTGTAAGACGGCTCAGGTACGTCAAATTAGGAACGTGAATGTGATTTTGAGTGATTTTCCTTTTTATTATAATATTATAATGGTACTTTTGTAACAACATTCGGAAATATTATTGTGTTAAATTAGAATAATGATATGTGAATCCTCAAAATATAGAAGAGAAGAAAAAGTAATGAAGAAAAAAAATATATATATATATTAAAGAGTTCAAATTATTATAAAGTAAAAAATAAAATGTCAATGGTTTAACTCCAATGTCCAGGTCCTTTCAAAATGTGTTTGCAGTATCCAATGACACGTGTCCTCTGCAATCTGCCCTCTCAGATTAATCTGAGGATATTTCTGCAAGAATGACAGTCATTTTGCAATTAAATTAGAGCACTGATCTCCACCCCCCCCTTGTATTTTTTTGTTTTCTCATCTGCGTGTCCTCTTTCTTCAGCTCCCAGTGAAGCACGTCTACAGAGTCCTGCAGTGTCAGGAGGAGGAACTGACACAGATGGTCTCCACCATGTCAGATGGCTGGAAGTTTGAACAGGTGATTAGGGGATTACTCTCTCGTTTCAGTTTTTTAGGAAAAGAGCTTCTATTTTATATTCTGGTACAATATCAGTTGCTATCTTAAATTAAATATGCTATAATATAAAATTATAGTTTAAACTATAAATAAATAAGCATGTATGTGTGTATATAAGAATTCAATACTATCAATATCAAAAATATTAAGCACAACTGATTTTACCAATGTTGATGATGATCAAGTTTGAGCAGCAAATCAACATCATTGGCTCTGAAGACTGGCGTAATTATGCTGGAAATTCGCAGGAATACATTACAGTTGTACAATATTACTGTTCATCTGCGTTTTTGATCATATACATGATCACATGAATACTGATCCAAAAACACTTGATGTCACCTGTTAAATGTATGTAGTCTCTATTTTTTTTTTCCATGTTATTCAGTACAATGTTGTACAATGTCTAAATTAATTTGTGACATTTTAATTTTTTAAGTGTATGTATTTTTTATATTTAATATTTTCCAATTATTAGACCAGTAGGGCTGGGGCGATATATTGATTATTTCCTAATCATTACATGCATTTGAACCTAAAACAATCATTCATAAAATTAGCACAAGTTGAAGCGAATTACAAGGGTGTTCACAGTGAGCTGTGTTTACTCGGTTGAAAGCACTAGTGCTCTTCTTCGTGAACGTACATTCGTACCTACAAGTGTTAAAATATAAACTCAGAATCGTGATGTATTCAGAAAATTCTGCATAGGTTTATCATCCCACCCCTCAAAACCAGTCATTCATCAGTTGTTGCAGCATAGTTGTGTGTGTGTGTGTGTATATATAAGCAATCGTTTCTTTCTTTGTTTGAGCTTTCAGCTGATTGGTCTGAGTTAGTGAACATTGTACAGCTTGCAGCTTCTAGTGTGGACTGAGTCCAGCTGTTGTGGTCATCAGTTTTAGACGGGGTGTAACAACTTTGAATAGGCAGCTCTTTAAATATGATGGTTTGGACATCTGTGATTTTAAAGCCAGTGGTTTAAATAAGGTGCTTTCCGTGGTTTGAAGTTACTTACTGATTCAAATGTGAAGATGCTAATTTTACTACGCTTGGACAAGTTTGCAAAACATTTGGTGGTCACTTGCTCTTTAAATCGGTGTGCTTTTTCTTTCTCTTAAAACGTGACCTAAAGCAGCTCAGGTTTGTATTCGCTGACACGCATCCATTGAAAATTCAAATCAAAATCTGTAGCGAATGTGGAAGTTTGTTGTCTTCATGTGGTGTGGAGGTGGCATTAGTCAATCTGTGAAGCGTGTGGTGTAGGAGGGTTTTCCCCGGCGTGTCGAGTGAGGTGTGTGTGCTCCTGATCTGCTTTCGGTCTCACGTGGGCAACAGCGAGGTGACCGAATCACAGACATTGCCTGTAAATGGACCTTCTAAAAACGCTGGGTGTAAAAATGACAGTAGATACAGTGTCGGGGGATGTGCAGTTGATTATTTTTACATGTCTAGATTGGAAAATGCTTTCTTTGACCTTTAATGTGGTCTTCTGATCCTCAGTCGCGGTAGGATCCTTGCTGTTAATGGGTCAGAGAGCTCTCGGGATCCATCAAATATGTTAATTTGTGTTTCAAAGATGAAAGAAGGTCTTGCAGGTTTGGAATGACTTAATTATTAACGACAGAATTCAAATTTTTGGGTGAACTAACCCTTTAAGTGAAACAATGAAATAGGTTAGGATCGATGTCATCTAAGGGCAGCTAGGAGCAGTGGAAAGTTTTCTTTTGGGAAGTTAGCTTTTATTTGACTGGCATGCTAAACAGTGTTTGCTTTTCTTTTTGCATATTCATGCTTGTGCGGTGGAAGGGTAAGGCACAGAAACAAAGTGAAGCTTTTACGCTTGGGGTGTTTGAGGGACAAGCAGTAATTTGTGGTGCGGTGGGTGGTTAGGTGCTCAAGTGAGTTCCTCTGTAGTCAGAGGCAGGTGTGAGGATGTGTCTGGAGTTCAACAGCCTGTGGTGAGTGGAGCGTCTGGTGGCTCAGACTAATCACTAACTAGAAACTGAAGAGACAGAGGCTTCAGTACTCGAGTAGTTTCCTGAGATGTTGATGCTCCTGTTCAGGCCAGGCTCTAAACAAAAGACTGATTGTGAATAATTTGTGATGGGCTTTACTGATTTTCTTCATCTCACTTGCCCACTTGACTTTTTCTGTAATATTGCTCCGTGCGACACAGACATTAATAAATCATCTCTTTCCCCTTTTCCCCCACAAGCAAACTCTAAAGTTGTCAAGTTTGTTTCTTTATACCAAAATTCAAACAAGCGACTTTCAAATTAAATTTTTTATTATTATCATTATTGTTTTGCTTTAGAATATAATGTAAATAATTAGTAATTTAGCATAGTTAATACAGCAGAAATATATATTTAAAATATGACCTGGACACATTTTATATATATTTTATCTAATTGTTCCCTGTGGTATTTGATAATGAAAAGCATCCCATAATTGAGTTCTGCTTTTTACATGTACTCTTTTACACCCCATTACCAACAACAATGTATTGTAAGGAAGTGTATTTTGTATTTATATCTTGTGTAGTCAAATGTGGTTCACTATGGAAATACTGTCGTCATGTGTTTTCCTTTCCTCTCTCTCTCTTGCCAGTTGGTTAGTATCGGCTCTTCGTACAACTACGGAAATGAGGATCAAGCTGAGTTCCTCTGCGTGGTCTCCAAGGAGCTGCACAATCAGTCATACGGCACAAACAGCGAGCCCAGTGAAAAGGCCAAGGTGAGGCTAACAGAACCCTTTCACAGTCTCCGGTGCGCTCTTCCCTCGTGTCTGGACAGAAATAGTCACTTACGCACATACCGTAAGAAAATGTCCCACAGCTCTTCTCTTCAGATGGTCACGTGGCAAAACAGTACTCAAAAAGCTGATTAACCAGATCAAATGTGTTCATGCCTGAGTGTTTTGTTTCCCTGCATGCCTTGCACATTGAGGATATGGAAATAGTTTTTTTTTTTTTCCTGTGTTTCTTGGTGAGGCATCATTTACATATCACTTAAGCTGATAATTAGGTCTCTGCTGAATGCGAAGGCTCCCTCCCTCCCTCTCTGAATCTGTTACTAAAGCTCAATTTGATGCGTGCTGTCTGCTTGTGTTTGTGCCTATTAGAAAGCCCTACAATTATATCCTCCGCTCATCTAGGCTGCTCTCTGATCCCAGATAATGATAGAAAACTTGCTCCATATTTAATGCTTCTCCGTCAAATGCTTTAGCCACAAGTTTCCTTCTGAAAATCCTCTTCTGAGGCTTCATTCGGCTCTATTTCAGTAGTTTTGTGATCGTGTAATGCTGTATCAGGTCAACAGGGGTTATGCAAAGTCATAAACACGTTGGGATGATATCAGCAAGCCATTGTTGTAGGCTTCCTGTGAGGGCCACACAATCGCTTGTACAAATAAGCAAAGGCCTCACGTATAGGGCTGGGTGATTGTGGCTGGGAAAGTGTTCACATTTTGAAAGATTTAGTCTACTTTTTGATATCTATTTGCCTTAATTTTTAATTTCCATTTATTTTGCAGCAGTAAGTAAAACAACGTAGTAAAATTCTTAGTAAAAAAACAATCAAAGCTTCTTTTCCACTGTTTCTTCTAAAATAGAGATTTAATAAAAGACACAATAGCCTCGGGACGTCGGGCTAGCGATTTTGCGATATATATAATATATACACGTGCATTGATTTAGGTTTATTTGACATCGTTAGTACTTACCTAATTAATGTGGATTCACTGTTGGACTGAATCACAGAAATGAAGCAAACTTCAGTTCTGTCCCTTTTTTTTTGTGAAACATTTTAAATCATATCTTGAATATTTAATGTCTTTCCCTGTTTTATTTAGACATGCTCACTTTCCTCCTCCGATCTATCCATTAACAGTTGTTCCTCTCTTGCAGATTCTTCAAGAACAAGGCTCTCGAATGTGAAACAACTGTGTTTTTATATCCTCCGGTCCTGCAGTTGCTGGGCAAAAACAACACGCACCATATCACATGGAGAGAGAACTGTCGAGCGGAATGACAACCTATTCGGAATGGGTTCTGTTTTGTTTTAGATTTATTGACACTTGTTTGTGCCTGCACAGTTATACCGGACTGTTGTTTCTTGACATGGGTGGATCTATCTGAATCGTTTTGTTTGAAAAGGTAGGAATATGCATGTCGTTAGTAAGCAAAAAGGGCCTCAATCACGCCTGGTCCAATCATGTTTACTCAGGGTCTCTTATTGACTTACACAAAATGTTTATCATGTCATTTGTGGTCCAGTGAGCAATTTTGTTAAAATGGAGGGAAAAAACTACAACTGTATATTATGCCAGATAGTTGAACCTCGTTGTTTCAAATCAGAATCAAGAAAAAAAAAGCAAAGCGAGCATAAGTATTATTTTGATTGAGACTACATTATGAAAGTCTTCTAGCAAGGGTTTTTGTTTTAGCATGTTTGTAAGAACAGGTGGGATTATGATTAGATTTTATTTATTATTTTTGACTCGTATAGTGTTAGTTTTTATACCAGAAGGGTGAACGACCATCCGTAACAGTTTGCCTCAAAGTTCCCTCGCGTTTCGTGAGGGTTTTACTGTTGCTGCCTTGAGTTGGTTAAAAACTGAGCAGAACAGAAAGAGTTTGTCTTCCATCCCCAACGCTCATTCCACTTGGATTTTTGGATAAACTGGAACTATTTTTAACGTTTTTTGGGGGGGGAACGGGTGTAAAACTTTGTGACACAGCTAGGTCTGATTTAATTGGAGAATGAAGGCGATACGACCAAGGCATTCGGACTGATTCGTTTTGGCAATACCATTTCGAACAACGCTTTATTTACATGACAGCGACTGTTAATTAGTGGCGTTGTAGGGCTTATCTTGTTGACACTTCGGTAAGAGAGGGTGACAGAACGGGCACTTCTACATAGTTTAACACTGCTGTTCTTGATTTGCTTCGTTTCTACTTTTTGAGAGTCGATTCCAAATATATACGTAATCCTGTAGTTTATTTAAAAACGTTTCGACAATGTTGCCTTTAACGAACCTACACAAGATCTGAATTACATTTGGAATTGTGGTCAGGGAAATATCACATCACTTTGCTAGGCTTCGAGCAGATATCTATTTAACATCGTGTATATAGACTAAAGAGCATCATATTCAGTGCATGTTATTTTTCCTAATCCTCACACACACACACACACACACACACACACAAAGGGCTTTTACTAGTGGAATACAAGCTATAATTGTTTTGCAGAGATTCATCGGATCTCTTAATATTGCCTGATCGAGGCGAAGTTTACATGGCTAGTGTTTTCTAAACAATAATACTACACGTTTACTTACCTTGACTATGTGACACCACATTCTAGTTTGGTTTCAAGACCTGTATGTTTACATATCCTCTCAGTTACCTAGTTAGTTGATGTCAACCTTGTGTCTTAGCAGCTAGAGAGGAGGTTTGGATTGGTATCGGTGGAGTGTTAAGTTGCTTGCTCGCTGAGTCAGTGTGTCGTGGTGAAACGTGCCTCCCAGGCTCCAGACAGCGCACTGAAAACGCCCATCGTCCAGACCGTGACACTGGAGAGTGGTGGTCATCACTGTGTAGGGCAGTGCAGCCCTAAAAGTGCTTCTTTTCTTCTTTTTATGTCCTGCCTCCAAGTTCTTGGAGAGAGTAGGATGCACACACTGATGCACCGATCTCACTTCTCCTTTATGTCTGCTGGACTTTGTCAGCCACGGCCTACATTTCAGTTGCCCGTTTACTTAAACTTGTTTCTGATGGGCCCTGGTGAGTTTGTGTTTTTGTTTTTTCCCTGAGGCTGGTGTCTCGGATCAGATGTTTTCTTACTTTTTCTCTCTCTCCATGTAAAGTGTGCAATCTGCAAATGTATTTTGAAAACGAGCAAAAGCAGACTGAGTTGTCTTTTGCTCCACTTTGTCACTGCTGTTCCTATACTTATTATTATCCTATATAACATGTTTTTGTATTTGTATTTTTTTTATGCTTACAATTTGTGTATTCACATAGTATATTATATATATATATATATATGTAATTGCAAGTTACAACTGGGGAAAATGTATATTATGGTAATGCTAGAACCTGGTCAAACTAAATAAACACTTTTGAATTCTGAAAGGTTTTTTTTACTAGTTGAAATGTACTAATATTCATCATTTCTGCGGTTTTAACCCAGGCTTGTATGCAAGGAAATGTGTGTCTTTAGTTGTAGTGACACAAATAGCACAGCAGAGGGCTTTTTTTTTTTGGTCAAAGAACCCAAAATATCATGATTAAAAAATAAAGACATAAAAGCTGCCATATTTTATATCTATATTAATATGCCATATCTATAAAGAAGAGCTAATAAAAAAATAGTCACTGTCGTTCAGAATAATTTTAAGAGGTTTTTAAAACTTGAAAAAGTTTTATTCTTATCACATTTGATCAAAAAGTAAAAACTTTTCCTGACATTTACAGTAAAACATTTTTTAAAAGCCGCTTTTTCACAAGTGTCCTGGCCTTATTGCAACCATGTTGCAGTTTTTCTCAGTCGCTTTGGTGCATTTCTTAAATCGTCCTCAATATTTACAAAAAAGTATGGCCATTTCCTCAAAACAATTTTTACTAACAGCACCACACAATGAATTTCCTTCAAAAGCCTGTAAATCAGATAATCTTTAGTTCATCATTCAAAGGTAAGTTATTTATGTCAATGAACATCAGTGCCATTAGAATGAAAAGCCCTTGTGCCACTGTTCACAAACAAGATCCCTAGTTAGACAAGAAGTCAGAATGTTTGAGGTCAAGTGTGCTCTCTTGCCTGATGTAAACTATGGCAGCAGTTTGGAGAACAGTTGCTGTACTGAAATGCATGAAGGCTGCACTTCTTAAGTATGCCATGTATCCATTTCAGAAGTACAAAGTACTGAATGTGTGATATTGATTGTAAAAGACTTGATATGTTTGAATTACTGAGGATATGGTTGATCTTCCACCCTTCAGTCACTATAAGGACGTTATTGACAACATGGTCCACAATAATGCCCCTTATTTCATCTATATGCGACTCTGTCTATGGCCTCCTGCTGCTGCTTCTGTTTTGTCTCTGTACCCTTCCACCATTCATCCTTACTTCTCTACTTCCTCTCGGCTGTTGACCCTGATTGTTTTCTGGATTTTCATCCATTGGTTTATAATTGGTTGAAATATATTCTATTCATTAGTGAAAGTCAAGATTCACTTGCACAATTCATGGCAAATTTAAAAAGAGTCTAATAGAAATGTGTAGGAAATATGTTTGACTGCTAGATCAACCATTTTGCATTTAATGACTAGTGACCGAACTAATGACTTTTGAGGGGCAAGACTATTGCATAGAGAATTATAACACATTTTGAGCAACTGAAAATGTAGGAAATCACAGAAGAATGTATATCATAAGTTGCATGAATGTACCAAAGCAAGAACGAGAAACTGCTTTTATGATGTGCACAAGTGACTAGATGATGTGGAGGTTGAACAAATCATATCTGATCTGAGAAATGCTCCAAAGCGACTGAGAAAAACTGTAAAAAAAAATTTAGTTTATGACTTTCGAATACCAAGCCTTTGAATTTGTATCTCAAAAATATCAACATAGATGATTTATGATTGAATGATTTCTGAAGAAACGCGATGCTGAAGTAATGATGCTGAGAATAATTAAGATATATTAATAGAAATCTTTTGATTTAGCCTACTACTTTTTAAATGTGTATATATATTTCATATGCATGCACACAGATTAAGGTTTTTCAGCAGTGTTAGTGTGTGAGAGGGAATTTTTGATTATACATTTTTATTTCTTCTTGAATGTGTGCACTTTGCAAAGAAGAATAGCAATATATATGATGTTGTCAATAATACAACCTTATTTAAACGTATTAAACTTTTTAATTTATTTTTTTTAACCCTTGTGGAACCCTGATTTATTACAAAAAAAATAGAAATAATAAAATGCAGTACAAAGACACTTACAAATACTCATGCATAACTAATGCCTAAATCAATTCTCCTTTGTGTTAAACGCATGTTTTGTTTTTGACTCCACAAAACATTCTGCTCATGTATATCCAGGGAGCTTGTTGCAGGTGCGCTTGTGCAATTTCCCATGATATTTTCAACAAGCTGCGACACGCTTGTCTGCCTTGTGTATGTATCTCTGCTTAACGGGGTGCGTGCTCTATTCAGCACAGCAGTGTGGGAATGCCCTGTCCCTCCCATGAGTTACTGCGCTTAGACTCTTAGCAACAAGCCAGCCAATCCCTCCGTACAACCTGCACCAATCTCAGATTTCTATTGGTCAAACCCTCAAGAGTGACAGATTTGTTGGGGAGCGACGCACGAGGCTAAGCGTTATAACAGAGAATTTGCCCAAACAGGACAGCCCTGTTGCATCTCAGCCTGATTCAAAGCCAGGTACATAAGAAAAACAAAGCTTTTGTTGGCAAAGAAAGTGAGATATCGTTCTGAATGCACTAACACAATATGTCTTTTTCGTGACAACTGTAGCCATTTGTCTTTCACGTGAAACGGCGATAAACGACTTTTCCTTTCAAATGAAGCATGCACGTTCTGATTTTGAGCTGGGATGACGTTCATCACGTGGCGCTTTGAGAATCCACAGAATTATCACCATCCGCAGGGAAGAAAGCAATAAAGATATAAATGAACAGTCATTAGAGGTCATGCATTTTTAATACGTGTCCTATATTGAGCATCCCAGCAGAAGAGAAGAGTTGTGTGTAGATGGAGTGTTATGAGGGATGGAGGGGCTGCTGCTCTCATGTTACACCAGACCTCAGTCAAACGACCTTGAATGTGTAACAACTGGAGCAGCCGTGGAGGCAGGCCAAAACCAGTGCACACTCTGCACTCTTCTACATGCGTTTGTGCTGGATGTTAAAAAAAGATTTCGCTTTGGGAAAAAGTAAATAAGTATTTACATGAATCTAATTATCAACATCAATTTACACGTTACAGATAGATATCATTTTAATGTTAATTATTATACATACACATAGTAGTACTGCGCAAACGTCTTAAGCTATTGTCACGCAGTCCCGCCACACATTGTATTTCTCACACAGAAAAATCTATTTATAATATATTTAAATATATATATATATATAATATACCGCAGCGCCCAACATTTCTCTGGCCGCGCCGCTCTCGCTATATAAATGACAGGATTCAAGCGCGTCTCCCCTGGAGTACTTAGTCGAGCCTGCCACTTATAAGCCAATCAAAAAAAAGAAATAGGCTACACAATATAGCCAATCAGAAAATAGAGATGTCACTCTTGCCCGTCTTCAAAACTTGAGAGCCCTGCCACTAGTATTTTCACCAGAAAAGGGGGTTTTAAATGATTTATTTCTATGCTTTACCTTCCAAACATTCATTTTGCCATTGATTGTAATAATCCACACTCTGACACTGGTCTGGGACCACATGAAGAAACTGAGACAGACTAAATCCAGAAGAACTGGCAATGTCTGCTTAACACTTTATGCAATCTACCTGCAAAGCTACCCAAGAAAAACAAGTGCACATGGATAAAAGCTGCTTTAAACCAAAGGATGGTCACAACAAACGTCGTTTTGGTTTAGTTGATTTGAGTTATTTGAAAGTATCCTCACTTTACAGCAGTTTTACACCTAATGAACGTTTCACATTTGAAGTGGGTCGAAAGCTTTCATCAAGTATCTTTTGTCTTATAGAATAACTATTTTGATCAACTTAAAATGTTGACTACTCTGTGGATTTAATGTCAACATAAGCAACATGTTGCATACAGCAAAAGCATATCGCCTTAGTAGGATCAGTATTAATCAATACGTGTGAAAATGTCTTTAGAAATAATATGTGATGTGTATACACTGGCTATGCAGTACCACTAGTGCACATCCCAAAACTTAAGTCAGTTGGGTTAAAATCCAGTTTGACAAGATTTTCAAATTAATCTAAAACAGGTTTCTGTGGTGTCTTTGTGACTAATGTAACCGCCTCAGCACCTCTCACACGAATAACATATTCAATCCTCAATCTTTTCAGTCTTCTCCAACATTTGTTGCGTCTTTGACAGAAAAAAATATTTCCTACAAAATTACTAAATGATTGCCCTCCTCAGAATGAAGGAAAATTGTGTCATTTTTTTTAGCTAGTCCAGTGGTTTTCAACCTGTGGGCCGCCAATTATTATTAATAAAAATTGTAATATTGTTAATATAATAAAAAATGTCTGGTTTGCTGATTATATTTTCTGTTTATTCAATACATTACCAGTTTATTCAATAAAGACAATTAACATCCTTGCTTCTGAGTACTTAGTTAACC
>JAUCNO010001796.1:144656-162041 GCA_032353835.1 Enteromius viviparus
AATGGATTCAAAAATGGTAAAACACATCTGTATTACTCTAGTGATGTTGGAAAATGAGCCTATTTCCAAAAAAAGTGAAGTGCTCCTTTAAGTTTTAATAAATAACAACAACAGCAAAATATAAATTGCTAACAGTATATGAGGTAGTGTACTGAATCAATCCTCAATAGCTCCAAACCAGGCAGGTTTTAGTACAAGAATAGTTATCTGTGGTTGAGTATTCAATAAAATATTATTGTCACAACTGAACAGAGGAACATCAAAATATATTAAAGTTCTGATAAATAAAATGTATAAAAATGGAAACTTTAGATATGAAACTTTAAAGTCCTTTTAACAAAAACACAACAACAACCAAATCAAAGTTACCAGTAAGGGTGTTTCGTCAATTTTTATTTTATTTTTGAAATATTCATTTATAGGCCATTATAAATGCAAATCCTGATAGTATGGAAAATGCGTAATATCGGCCTGCAGATATATATTGGTCGGGCTCTAATCCTTGGTGCGGTGTGTATATATACATATTAATTTCTTTAAAAAAGAAATACTTCACTGATCCCAAACATTTGAACAGTATTTCAAACTGACAGCATGCCATGGACATCCATATACTTTTACTCACAATATTTCTTCTTCACAAAATATAAAGGTTTAGAAGTTACTGTTTTCGGCTTGTTTAAGGTGCTAATTATGTACTTTTCCCTTCAAATGATCATACTGTTCTGCTTCTCTCTGGAGGGGCTCTGATGCTATTTTTAGGAGGCCAGTGTAGTGGTTGATCAAGGCGAGCTCTTGGTTTAATCCAGTGGCATTTTTAAGCTGCAGAATTTATTAGTGCGCATTAATATTGAAGAAGCCGTAGCATTAGAAGACAAGCAGTGATTGACAGTACACCT
Source organism: Enteromius viviparus (assembly GCA_032353835.1). Taxonomy (NCBI): domain Eukaryota; kingdom Metazoa; phylum Chordata; class Actinopteri; order Cypriniformes; family Cyprinidae; genus Enteromius; species Enteromius viviparus. Next base: position 145,556 of record JAUCNO010001796.1, read on the forward strand.
GCCCCTGATAGTACTGCAGAGATGATGAAACAGTGAATAATAGTCCCTGGGAGAGTAGAATAGCTGGACAGGTTTCATTTCCACATCATTATTGAGTTAAAACCCTGCCGGTGCCTCCATATCATCCCTAATCCAAGACCTTTTACATCATAAAGAAAAATCGGGGGGTATTTTGACCCCTCCTCCCGCTTTGGCTTTCTGCACTGTCGGCATCTCTCTGCTCTGAAAAACATTAGTGCACAGAAAAACAAGATTTGGAGCTCATGCTCCGCCAGCATGAAGAATGACCGATCCGAGGAAGAGGAGATTTCTTCTGGAAGTTCAGCGATGTGCGACTTAAGCGATAGTCGCCCTGGTCGTCACAGTCTGTGGGAGTAAATTTCATTTGCCCTCTTCTTAATTCTGTTTATCCATGCTTAGCAAGTGCTGTTATCTCTGTGTGTTATTTCATAGGCCATTTATTCCCTACGCTTCCCTGATATGCCACTTCACGTAGGCAGATATTGATGAAGAGTTGTTGATTTAGTCGGCTTCGCCTTCTGGGGCCACTGCACACAGCTTTTCCTCTTTAGAGATGAGTTTGCTTCCTAATGGGTTTAGAGAGGTGATCAAGCATCATTAGAGCAATTCTAAATGCTTTCAGTCCTTATAGGATGCTGTAAAAGGATCTGAAGTAGTGTGTGGCATTGCATCAGCTTGTATTTTAAAGAAATCCTTTTTGAAATGTTGATATATTTATTTTATCCACACACCCAAAGTAGAGATGTTTTTGCACGTAAACATACTTCCAGTTTTTGTTCATATAGATTGCTTTTTCGATGTCTTTATAACCCTTTTTTTCATAAAGGTTATGTAGGAATGGACTTTTCCAAAAACAGATATCTATTTGTTTTCATTAAAGTGTCCTCATTTGTGTTTTGATCACGAATCAAAGGTGTTAAGGTTTTGGATGACATAAGGATGAGCAAACGATGACGGAATTTTTATTTCGGGGTGACGGACCTGATTTTAAGTTTACAGTCAGCTGGTGATGTGAACTAATGGTTAATGTTCTGTTTTGGCAGCTAGAAACCTGTAGGTTTGCATGGGGTGATACGTGAGCTTTCATTATTGTGCTGTTGGTTGCTCCAGGGCGACTGTCTCTCTGAAATTGCTTTGGATTAATTTGCTGTATCACTTGGCATCCCTCAGGCCTCTGTATGTGACCGTGGTTTATCAAGGCAAGTACTCTCACTGCATGAGGATCGGTGTGGCCGTACCGCTCAACAGCACTGTGTCCCGACTGAGAGAGGCCGTATCACGTGAGACCAAGATCCCACCAGACCAGGTGCAGTTTCCACAGCCATTTTTTTTTTTTGCGCACAATACTCAGATGTTATTTTGCTTCCAATTCCGGTCTTGGTATAAAGCTCTATACTGTTTCCCTGAATACAATATTTATTCTCCATTAATACCAAGGTGTGGATACTGATGGAGGGTTGATTGCCATTTGTATGTTCGTCTTCCCACATAACGCCATCAACCAAAGCCGTTTCCTGTTTGTTTGCCTTGTTTTACCGAGATGTTGAGTGTAAACCACTTCTGACCATCCGTCTCTCTTATGTCTGTGCAGTTTGTCCTGACTGAAATGTATTACGACGGTTTCCACCGCTCCTTTTGTGACGATGACGACGATCTTGATATCATTCAAGAAAGTGACTCAATCTTTGCTTTTGAAACTCCTGAGACTTTTAGATTAGAAAACATTCGCTCTAAAAGAGGTACTCTTTCACGCATTGCACTTGCATTGGTTACAGCTCAAAGTATACTTCAGTTTTGACGCGAACGCTTAGCGTACAGCCAAACACGGTTGCTTTCTTAGTACTCTCCGTTTGACCACATACGTAAACACAGGTGGTTAACACGTGTGCTAGAAAGCTTTGTTTTTGTCTAGTGTTGGTCTGCACCATTTCTTTTCAGAATTTGACCCGTACTCTGTACTTGTTTAACGTAGAGTTGCAGGTATCTCTTCGCACATCTAGGTGGGCGTGGCATCTATTGTTGTTACCACCTCCAGTTGACATTTATTTTGTTTTCAACTGTCAAACAATGGGCGAGGCCAGTGTTGCCCCTCTATTGGATCAACAAATTAATGCAAAAAAACAAAAAAAATCATGTGCAAGTTGAACGTAGCAAGTATGGGCAGTTAGAAATATTACGCAACTGTATGCAAAGTTTAGCATACGCGTAAAATTGAAGTGTACTTTGGGCTTAAGAAAAACTGGATGTGTGTCAAAAAATCCTAATTATATGCAATCAGCATTTATTGAAAAAATAAAATGCTGGAAATTTAGCTAAAGGTAATGCTTTGTCTTTAAAAACATAACAGTAGCTTAGATTAGGATCATCATAAAAGTACTGGAGAGTTTAAGATAATTCTCTTCATATTTTGAACTACTTGTTTTTAATGATGTATGTAACATTTCCAACCATTTCAGGGAGCCTTCTTGCTAATCTGAATCAGAACAATTTGAAATACGGCGCGGAGACCAGCCGAATGCCGTCGTTCATGCAGGGCGCGATGAATCCAGCATCTCCCAACAAAAACACTGGATGTGAGAAAATGATTCTGCTGATCTGTAACAGAGCCTGCACTGGCCATCAAGGACGGAGGTAAAATGATTGTATTTCCGGCATGCTTTCGCGAGTTGACACAATATCCTACAGTGCAAACTTAGTAATCTCATTATGCACAATATTATGTAGCGCAAAGTGAAAAATCACTGCAGTGCTGTTTTTTCTGTTTGTTGCAGGTTCGGCCTTCCGTTTGTGCTGTATCTAGAGCGCACTGTGACGTGGGATGTGTTGCAGAAAGAAATTCTGGAGAAAATGCGTCACCTACTCAGGCCAGGGGTTTACATTCAGGTCAGTGAAACCTCTACTTGTTGTTAAACACAGGTCTTTAAATGCCTCCTTTTTTCAAGTTGGTACCGTTTTCTTGCATACAACGTCTAATAAAGTGGATTGGTGATTTTTAGGTTGGACCCTTTAGTCTGCGTGTGGTCGGAGTGGTTGGAATCACATATCTGCTGCCACAAGAGGAACAGCCACTATGTCACCCCACTGTGGAAAGGTTTGTATCCATGACCATGTGTTCAAAGCATATTGTGTCAACTTAAATTCAGGTGTCCTCCTGACTAAATTTAACTTGCATATTGTTCTAGTGCACATAGACCGTTGTAGTCCACAGACAAGCAATAGTCAGTACTTTTATTACAACAACTTTTTTTACGAACCAAATCAATCAAAGTTTATCATAACTGTTTCTGTGCGATAATTGGTCGAACACGTAATAAAATACTACAAAGCTAGATTCTTCAGTTTGTTATTTTCTTGTCTTTCATCTTTACTTTTTAGAGCATATAAATCCTGTGGACCAGGTGGACCTCCTCATGTTAAGATTGTAGTGGAGTGGGACAAAGAGACCAAGGAATAGTAAGTGAAATGGAGGCGTAATTAATGTGTTTTTAAAAATTGCTGAAAATCATTGCATTAGATCAGGGTTTCCCAAATTAAGATTTAAAATAGCTAAAATTTAAATCGTTAAATTAAATATTTAATCATAAAATTGTAAATGTTTTATTTTTTAATAAATACTTTTGTAATTTTTATCTGATTTATTTAGATTTATTCCCTTGCATGTCATGTGACGATTAACCGTGACCACGCAAGTATACTATAAAAATATTGACATATTATATTATAAATATTATATTATAAATCTCAGGGAGAACTTACTAAATAGATATTTGAGGTCAAATGTGTTTAGCTTAAAGTAAAGCTTGGGAACCCCTGCATAAAAAAAAGAAGCCATTTTAGATGCCACTTGGTTTATTTATTTATTTGTTTGTCTAATGCATGGAAATGTTATACTGCTGTATACTTCCTGAAGGTAGCTTGTGGAAAGATCAGTTCCACAGGGGAATGTATGGTTAAAAGTTTCAAAGCTAAAAAACTTGAAGCCAGAAAGGAAGGGTCAAGTTCAACACTAAGTGTAAAAGGAGTTTCTTGACCACATGTGTGCACGTATTAAGCTTTCTCTGGCAGACTGTCCTGCAGAGATCAAATAAATATGTGTGTTAAAGTCACAGTAGAGGATCGCTGACATGCTTGAGTGGTCTGGTTAGAGATTTGTTTCCAGCGTGTGTTCTGATTCCCGCAGTTTGTTTGGACACACTGAGGAAGAGTACATCCCTGATGCTGAGAGTGTGTATCTGCACAGAGAGCAGCACCATCAGCCGCAGGCCTGCACCCTCGCTCAGTGCTTCCAGCTCTACACCAAAGAGGAGCAGGTAAAAGTCTGCCATAATACATGTTCAAGTTTTACCTTCGCAGAGGTCTGTTTACTCGAAAACATGAAGCAATCATGTCATGTCAGTAGCACTTTTATTTTAGAGTTCAGTTCCTCATGAACACACTATATACTTATTGTAGTAATTATAATAACTCGATACTTACAAAGAAAATAAAAAAGTCCAAGGCTGTCAAATAAAGCAATAAGCAAAATGGTTTACAGTGAATTTTTAGCAGCTAAGGGGTGTTGTTAGACACAGTACGAAGTGGCTTCATGGGGCTTATTGCTTTTATAAAACTGTTATTCCATACATATATTATTCCATAGTAAGGTTTCACAAAATAAAACAGAGCAAATAAAGTGTAATGATATTAATAAAAAACGTAGTCTCCCACCAAACAATGCAGTTCCTTGGAAACAGTTGTTGTTGCAACAAAGTGGTTGCCAAGCAACACACGAAGTAAACAAAGGTGTAGGTTTATAGACCTTTTCTACGACAACAGCATAAACAAACCCCTGCTGAAAATAACATCATATGCTGGTTAGGTATGTTTTGATGCTGGTTTATGCTTGTCCTTTGCTGGTTTAAGATGGACGTTTTACTGGTCCTTTGCCAGCAAAAACCAGCATCAAAACATACCTACCCAGCATTCAACGAAACCTTTTGGAAAAACGATCGGTTTTGATATCGTGGCAGGTCACCACAAATAAATAAATGTATGGGAAACCCACCCCACAGCATAATAACCTGAGACCAACTTCATTACCTCATCATTAGCTGTGCTTGTATTTGGCGACACTAACCAGACTGATAAACAAGCATAGACCGGAAGTTAACTTCGGTCCAGGCGCCTGCGCTCGATGAAACCGTCTTTAATTTACAACAGCTTTGAACGCAGCCAATCAGAATCAAGAACCGGACCTATAATGAACAATGACATAAATGTCTCTACTCCACAAGAGGTGATATATGACGCTTTAATGTAATTTTCGGAGCTTGACGGCCTTCATCTACTTTCTTTGCATGGAAAAGAGCAGCGCAGACCTCCTTCTGTGTTAATGGAAGAAAGTCAGTCATACAGGTTTTGTACGACATGAGAGTACTCCTTTAAAAGAGCCCTCACACTCCTTTAATTTCTTTAATTTCCACTTCTCCAGAGCTGCCTTTGTAGGGGAATATGTCAGTGTTACTCCATTTCTGCTGTCAGTGCCGTTTTAAAATTGCTACTTTTTTTGCGAACACATCTTTAACCCTGGAACCGGTCCACATATCATATAAATATACACTGTGGTTAGCCGAGCCAGCCTCGGGCAGCTAAGGAAGGGTTTGGAACTGGCTGTGCTTTAAGGAAAATAAAGGAACAGCCAGATTTGTAAATGCAAAAACCTCTCTGACTGATTTTGTTTATGTCTGCTTCCTGTATGCCTTCCAGTTGGCCCCAGATGATGCTTGGCGCTGCCCCCATTGCAGGCAACTGCAACAGGGGCGGATCAAACTCAGCCTGTGGACCCTGCCGGATGTTCTCATACTGCACCTCAAGAGGTTTAGACAGGTGCTGTACTCATCAAATCACCTTCCCTGCGCAAATGGTGCTCTCTGCATGCATATGTATGTTAACACCTGGTCACTTCTCGATCTCTCAAAGCACTTCAGGAAGTGGTCTGGGAAGCATTTCAGATGAAACTAGACAAGTGTAAATGCTAATGGAAATGTATATGGGGGGGGGCATTTGAGTGTTCCAAAGGGTTAGTTCACCCCAAAATGAAAATTCTGTCATTAATTACTCGCCCTCATGCCGTTCCAAACCTTTAAGACCTTCGTTCATCTTCTGAAGATATTTTTAAAGGAGTCAGAGACCTATCTGTCCCTCCATAGACCAACTGAAATGTTCCCAGATCCGGAAATGTAGTAAATACATCAGTAAAACAGTCCCTGTGACATCAGTGGCTCAACTTCACTTTTGTGATTCTACAAGAATACGTCTTCTCCCCTGAGGTACGTCTTCCATCATTTTAGATGGTATCAAAATGCAAGGGTTTGGGACGACATGAGAGTAAGTGATTAATGACTGGATTTATTTAGGCGTGAACTAACCTGTTAAATATCAAGAATGTCTGCCTGGAGAGTTGCGTGTTAGCATTCCAAAGTGTAGAAATTATCTAGTAATTTGTGGACCTTGTTTCTTTAAGGAAGGGGATAGGAGGGTAAAGATGCAAAACATGGTGCGATTTCCTTTGATTGGCATGGATATGGCGCCTCATGTGGTGAAAAGGAGCCAAAGCAGCTGGAGTTTACCCTCTCACTGGTCTCCATGGAGACGACCTTACGGACTTGGCCGTAACCCAGATGACTACCTTTATGACCTCTATGCTGTGTGTAACCATCATGGCAACATGCACGGAGGACATTACACAGGTACCGCACTACGAACTTGAGCGCTTGTATTTACAGCAGAATTGTTCTGTATTATTATTTTTTGCCTGGTTGATTTGATATTATGTTTTTTAACTCTTAACAGCGTATTGTAAGAACTCCATTGATGGGCAGTGGTATTGCTTTGATGACAGTGAGGTTCAGCCTGTACCCGACGAGGATGTCTGTCAGCAAACCGCATATATTCTATTCTATCAAAGGAGGACAACTATTCCCTCGTGGTCTGCAAACAGCTCTGTCGCAGGTGACTCTTGTTCCTTATTGAGTTTTGGGTTGACACAGTTTGCTGACTCATTTGTCTTGTTCATTTAAAAAGGCTTGTGAATGTGCTGGCATGTGAACCAAGTGACCCGATTTACAGCCCGATGAAACTGCTCTATATTAGTATGCCACACTTTGATGAGACTTTTAGTAGATCCAATTCCATTTTGGAGAAATAGAAAATGATTTCTGTTTTGATGTGTTGTCTAGACATATCTAGCATTGAAGGTCCTTCGGCTCATTAATGGAGACTAGGTTTATTTAAACCTCAGTATAGCTTTTGTAAAACATGCTGTTAGGCAGCATTACATTTTGATAAACTAAAATTTGCACATACACCAATTGGGACATTTTTCATCTAAGTAACTAAATAATTGGAAAAACTGAGATCAGTTATCTTATGATATGACATAATCTGCTAATGGGGTAAGCAAAATAATCTTGTTTTCTGTTTGAAATACAAATATTTAGCTTACTCCATTGGCAGATTATTTTGCTTGTTCTAAGCAAAAAGTTCCTTTATTAAAATATCTAGTCTTAGAAAGCATTTTTAGCAGTGCATTTTGTATCAATACATCAAATGGTTAGACATTTGATCCATGAATCGATAGAGTTTGTGCTAAATTTGTTTGGGAAGTCATGTGTCCTACCATATGACCAACAGCTTTTAAATATCAATATCTGTCTTTGTATTCAACAACACTGATGATCAGCAGTGTTTAGTCTAGAAGGTCAGCACATGAAGAGCACTGTATCAAAATTAATTCCCAATTCCTCAATTAATTAAAGATTTAGAAGAATCATTTTCAGTCTTACTGAATAGTCCACACCACATTGATCATGATGAAGGCATAGACAACAATATAATTGGAATCATTATCAGAACGATTTTTTCCAGCTGATGAACGGTACCAACAATGACAGCCAGTCTGAATCAATCCTTCCATCATGAGCTGGAAAATTTAAAGCGGCATATTGCAAGTGCGCTTAAAATAAACAGATGATATAGTTCGCTAGTGTGGATGCTTGTTATCCTTGTAGTTATCATGCTCTACAACAGTGTAGTGCATAGCCCTGCAAATAAAGATCCTTGTTTTTGGATTTGTGTATCTCTCTTAGGCTCCACCAGTTCATCCTTATGTGAACACTGGGTTAACCGGCTTCCGGGCAGCAGGCCGCCCAGCCTGGCCTCCGGAGCCTCTTCGAGACGCACATCCCTGATCTCTTTGGCAGAGTCAGGGGAGTTTCCTGGTGATCGCAGTGAAGATGACGGTAAGGAGCTTCATCCTAACATGGATGTTCACCTTTCTGGTGTCTTCAACTTGTTACTCTTTAGAAGCTGAGTAGTACCGTATTTTGCCCTCATCTTCCTTGTGTCCTCGTATTCTGTGTATTGTGCCAGTGTTTTACTCTTGCCTTTCTTTATGATGTCTTCTCTCTCTTGTAGCTTTAGCGCTTACTAACACAGGATCTCCCGCCTTGCTCAGTTAAGACAAAACTGCATGCCAATGCTCTTTCGATTCAGTCTGGTATCAGCGCATTAGTTTAAATCCCTCTGTTTCGTTTTGTCTAGGAGGATTTTCAACACGGCCCTTCGTGAGGAGCATCCAGCGGCAGAGCTTGTCCTCCAGATCCTCAGTTACCAGCCCTCTGGCTTTCAGTGAAAACGGGATGAAACCTTCCTGGTCCCTGACACAGAAACTACAAATGAGATCCAACTCGCCCTCACGATTCTCTTTGGACTCGCGCTCCTCCCCTCCTCTGGAGAGGATAGGTGAAGCTAGTGATGACAAAGTGTCTACGTCTTGCTTCGGCGGTTACAGCAGACATGAGCGTCAGGCCAGCAGTAAGGCTCCGCTGGCCATGATGGAGGGTAATGGCAGTGATGATGGCAGTGGGAAACGAATCCTAGACGAGGCCTATTGCAGAGCTCCAACACAGTCCGATAGAAAGAGCGTGAAAGGTGAGACCGTCGACAACAACAACCAGATTAATGCAGTGGACCAGAATGCTCTCGGTGCGCTCGCCAAAGAGCAGAAGCATAAGAGCTCCGGGTCGGAGAAGAAAACAGATGAGAAGAGCTCCAGCAAGAAGAGCTCTACCAAAACCAAGGGCGACCAAGAGAAGTCCTCCAAGAAGCGCCAGAGCACCTCTACTGTCACCAAGTCTCCATCCTCCCAAGTGTCTTCCAGCCCTCAAGCAAAGGGCACCAAAGCGACCAATCTAAAAGAGAAGAGCGATTCTCCCAAGAGTACCAAGGGTACACCTTCAGGTACGCCCTCCAGAAGGAAAGAGTCTTTGCAGGCACAGGAGTCTGGAGGCATGAAGGGGAAGCTGTCCCTTACTTCCACACCCCAGTCCTCAGCCTCTCCATCGCCCACATCCAAAAAGAGCTCCTCTGTGGCTGAGAGAAACTCTGTGTCTGGCAAGAAGAAGCTGGTGGAGAGAGGCTCCTGCAAGGACTTGGCACACACCAGTCCCCTGGCAGAGAAGTCCAGAGTCAGTGCCACCCCGCGAACATCCCAACCCAAAACTGCCGAGGCCAGCAGACCCGAAAAGAGGCCAGTGAGAAGCTCCAGCAGTAGCTCCTCAGTCACCAGTCTGCGCTCCCCAAGCGTCTCCTCAAGAGACCTCCGGCGCAGCAGCAAATCTGAGGACAAGGGACTCTCGTTCTTCAAGAGCGCGCTTCGGCAGAAAGAGACTCGGCGGTCAGCCGATCTGGGCAAGGCCACCATTCTCGCCAAGAAGGCTGTTGAGAGGACTGCCAAGTCCAGCAGCCAGTGCAGACTCGATGAGGGCGAGGGCGAGGGAAACTCCTCCCAGCAGGTCTCTCCGGAGCCGCGCTCCTGCAAGGCTGCCGCCAATGAGAAAGAGTCCTCCAAGCCCTCCACCCCCAACAAACGCTCTCTCTTACCAGTAGGCAAGTCCAAGTCTTCCAATTCTGAGACTAGCCTTCAGTCTCCCATCAACGGGAAGAGGCCTCTTGAAAAGATCTCATCCTCTAAAAAGCTTTCTTCCAGCATGCAATCCTCTGCACGGCCAACACAGACGCCTCAATGAAATTTTAATAGCATTTCCATTATTTTCTGTAATGCAGCTATTTTTTGATGTGCCTAAGAAGAATATAAAGTATATAGTATATACCTGTATTTTACTTTTCTCAAAGAAAATATGTAAATTATCAGAAAGCGCCTTTCTATCCTGCCATGGAACCAAATCGTTGCTTCTGGCAAGGTATGGTATATGAATCTACTACTGTTCACGACTCTGAATAGGAATGTTTTAACTTAGCACTTTGTATATATTTTTTCTCCCTGGAATAATGCTTAGATGTAATGGATACTATGTACAATACTTTTTAACTTGGTACCTTACCTTTTTATTTGGACAAGTCACTTACGGTGAAATTAGATTTGTGCGATATTCCTTGGAGTACTGTACCAATTCACTCTACATCTACACTTGGTGCTATTTACAGTCAAGTGCTCCCCTGGCACTGATACAGCATGAGATTGAGAAGAGTTACATCACCAAACCTGGCCGAATTTGCGACTGTAGACTTATAGATGGGGTTCGGCAGAGACAGAACAATCTCTTTGGTACCTCTCAAAGCCTGCTCTCCTACTCCGACTTTTTTTTTTTTCTTTTGTACTCGAGAGCAGTTACAAGTGTTCCAGTAGCATTACTGCCCTTAGAAATATGCGCAACAATGCCACCTACAGGCCGATAGCTGAATTGTTGCTGAATGAATGTGATCTTTCGAATGGTAAATTAGTGGAGGACAATCTTTAAACTCAATATTTACTTTATTCCAGCAAAACGCTGTGTGACCTGAATATAAATGGAGGCCGTGTAAGCCCTGCATGAATTCGTTTGGTATATCTTTGTTTTTCTAATGAAAGTTTAAAAGCCACATAATCATACTTGAACCATTTCACGCCCGCCAAGTCCCATGCCAACATATACGAGCAGTTTTCATTTGGCTTGCTCCGAGCTTGGGGTTAAACCCTTGCGTGACGGTTTTTATCTCCCATATTTATCTGTGGACAACCAGTGCAATAGCTTTCAAGACTTTGTAGGAAAACAGATCTGTGTTTGGGAAACATAACATTGAAACACATTATTTTAAATATCAATACTGTAGATATGCAATAGTGGTAAAACCATTTAATCAATGTAAATCAGAATTTATTTTCAGGACTATAATGGCTCACCACAATAATGGGTTTTAATGAATTTTTTTGGTGCCAGTGATTTAATATCCAATTGAAATGGTTCTGCGGAAAGGCCTTTGTTTGTTTGCAACACCATCGTCTTCACCCAAGTAGATTTTCTTCTTCATTCGGACTAAAACAAAATGTTACGTATGACTGGAGAAATGTAAGGTTAAGCAAGTCATTATAGTTACATTTTCATAATAGTGTCATTACGTTGGCCGCTGTTCAGCTTGCTGTCCTGTAATTAAAACATTAATCCAAGCGCTTCTGACGCCCCTCTCGAACCGTTCTCATTTTCATGCTGCTTTTCGGTCTCAGAAACCTATCTCTTTCAGCACACTTTATCTTAAAATAGATAATTCAGCAATGAACCTAATGTGTAGCACGCTTCTTATTTTTTGCGACAGGCCCATATTGTGTGTGCACTGAAAAGTATTTGTAAAAAGCAGTATTGCATGATAACATTAACGCATGCACTTAACTATGCAAGTAACTGTTGCTAATTAAGACAAGTCTGGTTATTAATGTCTGGTTTTTAGTTTTTTATTTTGAAAGAAAACCGCATGAATTGTTTCAATTTTCTTGCTTCTTTGCACACTTATAATTTTTTAAATATTGTGATACGAGAACATAAATTATTAGCTTTAATCAAATGTATTCCAGAATTAACAATCGGCATTGTATTGTCATGCTATTTTCCTATCTTTTTTTTTTTAATTATTAAAACTATTATTTTAATTCATAAGCTGTTATTTAGGGTATGACCTCCCTGTTTCTATGTGATAAATTAAGTTTTCTATTTTTCTATTCACAACCTGTTTTGGTTTTTCACATTTCGCTGGCGTGATGTGGTCTGCTCATGCTTTCACATGTAGATGATGTCATATATTATATCAGCTATGAAACTTTACCATCAGCGTTCAGTCAGTGCACACAAGTCCCGCATCGCTTGCAATGCTGATACACTAAACACTACATTCACTTTGTTTTTCGTGTCATTCCATGTTTCGGACCATGAATTCAGAGAAGTGCTATTACCCTTCCTATAGTCTTACTGCATATGGGATGTTTTCAATGGCTCAAGTGCTAATATGACTTGGTCTTATCAAGCGTTTGGATAGGACGAATGATTTATTATAACGAAGCTGTATCAGTCTTAAAGTATAATATGCGTGCTCTTGGTTTACACACTGGACATGAACGATTTCTCTCGGCCCATTGTTCACGAACTGGTACCCACTTTAGTGGGCTAATAAACTGGGCTGGCATTTTATTATATGAACAACAGTCAAGGTCAACCAAAAGAGGAAAATAATATTTGGTTAGAAAGCGAAAACCATGTAAATGTTTGGTTGCATGAGACTGCGTTAAATGCTTTTTTTTTTTTGTTAATTTATTTGTATGTTTTATGTGTATGCACTTTTTTTTATTATTTTAAAGAATGCATTTCTTTGATGAATCATTTGTATTCATAACATTGTCTCCCCAATGTAAGTTGGCGATGGAATTACGATTAAAAAAATAGACCTGCATTAGAGGTCTAACCTCAAATTTGTCCTCGAAATAATTATTTTGATTCATTTCATTTGCGTAGCTTGGGTTTGAACTTTTCTTTGCAGCAAGCAGTGTAATATCCAATGTTGACCACAAGATGGAGCTTTCCTCCATGCTTTTAAAAATATGCAGCGAAACAGAAGATTTAGACCCCTTTTAGAAGACTTCATGCCTTTGGAAATTAACTTTTTTTTTTTTTTCATTATGAAAATGAGTACCAATAGAATTATAGTAAGAGATTAAAATAAAAACAGTCATGTCTTTAAAGGGTAATTTTCGCACCTGCCTATCATTCCAACCAACAGAAAGTACTAACGTAATTTACAGTAAATACTGCAGAGTTTTTGAACCATACTAAAGTATACTTTATATATTATTTAGACTTTAATGAATGCTACAGCATATTAATTATATTTGTTTATTTACAGTATAACTGATAAACTAATAAATACTAAGATATTTTGAAGAATGTTTGTTATTGGTTCCTATTGACTTTCTGTTGTAGTTTTGTCAGTAGGAACCAAAGGTTATCAACAAAAATAAAAATAAAACCGCTTTAAAGCTAATGAGAGAATTTACATTTTGGGTGAAGTGAAATAAAGCAATGTTTTAAATTTTTCTTTGTCTGAGAGAAGCTCATATTGTTCCGCGTGTTTGCTTGAATAACGGCTAAAATGTTTTTGCACTGCAAAAGCAAGGCCATTATTTAATTTGAGGCCTCGATATAGGCTACACTTCAACCCGAACAAACATCCGCCTCCAGCGACGACTACAATAAATTGTTTGCTTTTAGCTTAACTTCACTCAGTTTTCACGTTGCTCAGCAGAGGTGAAAGCTGTCTCTAAGCAAACTGCGTTGGCAAGGTGTTCAGAAGCACCGGCAGACCTAATACATTACCATGTGCTGCGTTTCAAACGCTTTTCTCTCTCCAACCGTCTTTTTTGTTTGCTTTTTTTAAATACAGCATCATCAGCATCTCGCTTCTTCTTCCCCCCCCCTCTCTTCATTACAGATTCTGACAGCCATTTGTGTTCGCGAACAGCCCAGTTCTTCGGAGTGTTGTTATCATTAGCAGCTATTTTAGAGGACTGGCAAGTGCCCTGGGTGTTGAGTGCAAATGCATTGCTGAATATTTAACATCTGCGAGATTAATTTACACAATCTAGAAAGAGGCTCACCTTAAGTGCTCTTTGCACCGTTTAATACATCGATGATTTACAGATTGGGAGAAATTCGTTAATAATAATTCTTTCTTTCTGGCATTTTATGTTTTGCCATTAAGTTAATGGCTTTTCTGTTAATTGTTAGTTTGGGATTTGGAATCTCCTACCTAGCTTTAAAAACCTGGCAAGCTTTTTAGCAGCACAGTGTTTTTAGACATTATTGGTGCAATCAAACATCCAGGCTACTCTAGACATGCAGTAGACTAGGCCCACAAAAGAAACCCCTGTTTTTTTTAATAATACGAGTGTATCCAGTGTTATGAGAACATTCATCATAATTTAAACAAAACCCAGTTCAAAAAAAAAATAAAACAGGAACTTCTTAGCTGTACCAAAATAGGCCTATCTATGAACTTTATATATGCTTTTATATGAATAATATATATATATATATATTTAAATGTATTAGGCCTATATTATCATTTATATTAAAAAACATGTATCATTTAATAACAAATAATCTTTGCTAATGGGCACTTAATCATATAAATGTGTATACAGTTATGCCTGTGTTCAGAGCCCCCTACTGGTAAGTGAAATTCACTGACGTAAATATGTCATGGTCATTATTACAGTGGACCCAGTGGCAGTTCTACATTGAATTACTCCGTAGGCAAGACCCATTCTCCCTAGGCTGGCCTGTTCGCCCATGCCTAAAACCAGCACTAAGTGGACCGCTGCACATGTTTTTTTGCTACCGTAAAGCGGTTCGCCTTTTGGCGGGGATTCGTACCCGCTCACCACAACAGATGTTTGAGGTGGAGGCTGAGAAACAAACAGATGCCATTGGCCTCGTTAGAAGTCAGTGTAACATCAGAACTGATACCTCAATGTGAAAAGTAAAAAAAAAACTACTTTCAAGTTGCTTTTCAAAATTACTCATAGCTACTAAAATTAGCCATGGTTTTACTGCAAATAAAACCAAAAAAGAAAAACAAATCGGCGTTAGAAAAGAACACTACCTACACTGCTACACTAACCATAGTATTTATAGTACAATTGTGGTTTTACTAAAAAAAATCATGGTTGAGTATTAAATCAGAATACAGCTACTTATTTCTTCAGTGGAAAAAAGTGACTTTTTGCCCCCAGGTGGAGTAGTTACAACATCTACCGGCAGGAGCTAATGTGGAGCTTCCAACGAAGCTTTACCAGCTGAATCTTCAACCCTTGTATCAGGTAGACGTCTCACAAGATTTGAGCCCACTGCATCACTGCGAATCCCACCCAGCTGTTTCTGATCACAGTCTAATACTGTCTTCTCATTGCCCCGGGTATCTACCCCTCCCCTGCTCGATCTGCAGTCTGATCAGCGCTCCAAAGCCTTTACAGGCCAGATGCAGACTGTGTTGGCCATTCAGCCCGATTGTGTTGGCTAATTATGACAGTTAGTAGTGGGGATAGTGAGAGTCATTCACAGGCCATTAGAGCTCAGCCCACGAGGTGATATCATCTGTCACTTCCTCTACTCCCCTGCAGCGCTCCAATGTCTGTGGCATTAGTCCGCATCCCACAAGCCCTGAGACAGGAAGCCTTAAATCTGCCTTGTAAGCCTTGCGCATTAGTTCCTTTGTGTGGTGAGTACACACTTACCTGACTGTTGGTTTAATTGTGCATTTAACACGATCATGATAGCTTCAGCCAGATGTGAGATGTAGGGAACAAACCTTTTTAGAAAGCTCCTAAATGTTCCCAACTGTTTCACATCTAACCTCAGTGAAGGGAGTGAAAATAAACAAGGCCGTCAAATTATGCTTATTTACCTTTGAGATGCAAATTTTCCATTTCGCGCCGCACCTCTATTCAAGGGCAGAGGGACGATGAAATGATGAAAAATGTGTTGAATACCGATCAACAGAGGCCCCTTTGTGTGCACGCTGACCTCTAACTGCAACTGCGCTAAGAAAGATAATGCATTGGTCTCATTAGAAGAACAGGAAAAACTGAGAATTGTTTCAATATGACCAACAATAATAGCTTTTAAATTATCTGGAGAACCATGGATCAAGGGTCTGTTCATGAAAAGAAATGAAAATTCTGTCATCATTTACTCAGAGTTGATTTTTACTGTTCTTTTCCTGTTTTGAAAAACAGCAATGTGCCGTTGGGCTCCAAAAATGTCTAATTGTATTATAAAAAATTGTACAACTATTTTCCAAGCTATCCTTCCTAGAAGTGTCCTTCTATTGCTATAAGGCTAAAGTCCTTCTCTGAATGAAACATTAGAATGAGACAGCCTTGCACGGTTGCCAAGTCCTACCCCAAATCCTACTCTCCGAGCAGGAACATGATTTTGACAGAGCCCCAACAGAGGGGTAAAGATGCGGGGGGGAAACGTCTAGGTTACCTATTGTAACCCCCGTTCCCTGATGGAGGGAACGGAGACGTACACTATATTACCAAAAGTATTCGCTCACCTGCCTTTACTCATTCTATGAACTGAAGTGCCATCCCATTCCTAAC
>JAUCNO010001796.1:183811-203434 GCA_032353835.1 Enteromius viviparus
TTTTAAACCGATGCATCGCATCGTTAAGTTATTTAGCCGATGCACCGAGCGAATCGGGGAATCTTCCCATCCCTAGTAGGGAGCGATGTAAATAAAAGAGGAAAAGTCAGCTCGCCAGTATGGCCGTTTTTGGATATTATAAGTATGCCGTCAGACCAATGCCGTCTGCAAATTATGCAAGACCGTCATCCCCGCCAAAACTGTATGCCACCAAATACTTGATGTACCACCTTAGCCGCGCTCGCCCTTAAGAACACATGCATTCAACCAACAACATCTGTAGCTGCTGCAGCAGCAGACCACCGTGGAGAGAGAGGTACTAGAGAGAGAGAGAGGTAATTAGCTGAGTTTTCTATGGTTGCTGACATTTCTGTCTTAATAACCGAGGGGAGTATAATTAGAGGAAAGTTAAGTTTAAAATAAAAATGTTTAAATGTAATTTTTCTCCTGCTCTATATTTTAAATGGGTCATAAAAACATCGATATTTATCGATATCGACTGATATGAAACACTGATATTGTGATACAGTTTTCAGCCATATCGCCCAGCCCTAATGCACAGACAGACATAATTCCCGCAAAAGCAAGCAGAACAACAGCAGGCCTCCCCTGAATCCATATACAATCAGAGACAGTTGATCTGATGTCTGCGGCGAAGCTCATTCAACAGGCTTCTTCCGTCCGACAGTGTTGACATATGCCAGAAAGCAGCGAAGTGTTGCAGCTTCCCTCAAAATGATACACAGCCAACAAGCACCTGTTTTTGCTTCTGAATTCCATTATGCTGTCAGCTTCTTCATACGCGCTTGCAATTCATCAGCCCCACTGACGCCCCGAGCAGAATCTGAACTCTACCCTTCCTCAAAGCAAGAACAAAGTAATAAGAGCTGAAAGCTATAAACACTTTTATTTTGAGACCGTCTACCCGGGAGCCAGATGCAAGTCCCTGATTGATATTGATGCTATAATTACAACAAGAGATGTAGGTATATGAGAGACGAAAACACGACGCGCCTGGATCTTGTGCGTTCGGCTCGTTTCCCCTCGAACTGTTCAAGGTCTGTTTCCCGGCAAACCTAGCTGCTCTTTCCTTGTCTCCCATCTTTTTCTCTCTCTCTATTTCCTAACGGCTTCGTGTCTCTCGTCGCCCGTTTGAAGTGGCTTTAGACTTGCGAGACTCTAGTATGTGACAAACAGGCAGAGATAGCGTCAGATTCCTCTCCACAGAGGGCTACCGCTCACAGAGAACTTTGCAAGAAAGAAAAACTGTCACAAAGCAACCTTTGCAATAGATTCATACGAACCGCTACAATACTCCTCGATACTTGATCAAATAATGAATGTTGTGTTCTCCCCACGGTAAGCCCAATTTGTATTGGAAACATATTTGCCTTTTGTGACAGGGTGTAGGAAAGTTGTCAAAGCTTTTTTAAAGGCTGAGTGTGTGGCTTGTTTTCCTGCAGGAAACTAGGGTATAATTAGGACAAAGCTGGCACAAGGCTATGATTTGACTGGACTTTGTTGATGTACGGACTGCTCATGTGACTTCTGGTAATCATTTCTGGCCCACCTCCCAAAAGAAAAGACGAGTTTGGTTTCTCACAGTAAGTAGAGCTATAATAAGTGGTAAGGTTTTGTATGTGTGTGTGTGTTCTGCCTGTCTTGTCGTATTTTATCTGCTGTCTTTATCATGCGGATCCATCCCACAGAGCACTGCAGCATAGAGACTCTTCTGCCGCCTCTACTCAAAGACAACGGCGGTTTGCATCTGTGTTTATTTAAGATTTTTTGAAACAGCTATGCTGAGAAATGTCTGTCTTGCCGTGCTTTCCTCTCTTTCTCCACCTTCTTTTTAAGATCAAATGTCGTTCCCTGTGTTTTGACACCAAAGATTTTACCAGATGAAATACTGAGACCAGCGGATCCTTGCTTCTTTTTTAACTTCTTGATGAAAGTGACGTTTGGGATGCTGGTGATGTACTGTACGTGTGTATCTTTAGCTGATTTGTGAAAACTGCAGATGGTTGGAAGGGTGTTGGAAAGTGGACATATTCATATCAACATATAACATTAAATTTAATATTTTATATATTATGATACGATTGCAATTCATAAACAGAATCATTTTACTTGTTATTGCTCAGCCTTGCCATCATTATTTTTTTTCTGTAATTAAACAGAAAAATAGAACTAACCCATGACATTTGTCTTTCGATATGTGCTAACACTGTTACGTTTAAAATGTTTCAGAGATTGAGCTTTACGAGGCTGAAGGTCAAAGCAGAAAGGCCAAATATCAGGCTTAACTTGAAAATTTCACACAACTCTACATTATTCAGTCAATATTTTTCATCTGTGTGCCAAGAAGAACAAATTATGTGCAAAACCATTTTTTAAACCCTGCCTAAAAGTTTAAACTTGACAAAGATTGTTGTAAATACATTTTTAAAGAAACTTCTTAGTAGCCCTAGTGGCCGACACGGGAAGAGTCTCAAGGAGGCCTCTCGGGCATAATACAAGTCCTGGACGACCAATGCGGTCCTGGCCATTCAGGTGGCCATGGCAGTTCTGGTCGTTCTGGTGGCTACAGCCAGTTCGATCCCCGTTCCACCCCTTCCCCTCATGACAAATGTACATCCAAGGTGGGTACCCCCCATTTCTTGGGGAGGCCTCCCGCCTGTACCAACCCTGAGTCATTGGGTGTTATCGAGGAGGAGTGGTCAGGGGATCTCTCTGGCCTGGATTAAGGGCTCGAACACAACGGTACTCCTGGCTGTGATTCGAAACCCGGACCTGACAACGGTTCCCATGACCGCGACTCGGGGCTGGGACCCGACAGCTGCGGACTGGAGACCGCGGGGATATCAATCAGCACTCCTGGCCAAAGTTCGGATGCTGGTTCTGACAACCGTTCTGCTGACCATGAATTGGCCACCGGACCTGGCAATGGTTCTCTTGATTGCGATTCCGACACCGGACCTGACAATGGTTCCCCTGACCGTGATTCGGGGCTGGGACACCAAAGGGGCCGATAACTGTGGATTAGAAACCGTGGGGAATTTGAATGGCACTCCTGGCGGAACTTCAGGAACCGGATTAGAAATAGGCGGACTGGAATCCGCAGTTGACTGGATCGGCTCTCCTGGCCAATATTCCGTAACCGGATCTTGAGGAGGTGGAATGGTATCTGTGGCAGTCTGTGAATGTGGAGATGTGTGTGTCCACCGCTGCGAAGCTCTCAGATGGCTTACGACTCAGGCAGCAGTTGGTCACGGCGATCCTCCTGACTGCACCCGGACCGTCATCAGGCACAGAAATACCGCCGACCTCCACTTTAATCCTGAGATGTCTGGGAGCTCGGTGGTGCTGTAAGCTCGTGTTTCGAATGCAGCAATGATTGCCGCATCTCCCCGAGACCCGACTGTTTAGCCAGTTAATAAAACTTAGTTACATAGTCCTCGAACTATGGGTCTTGGAGGATAAGCGTGGCGTGGTCCAAAGTGAACGCCATCTCTGTTTTTGGTCAGTCGTTCTGTAACGTTGTTGTCTTGCTTCTCAGCAGGCAAGGAAGCAAGGAGACTGAGACTCGAGTGAAAGCAGGTGACATTTAATAGAACAAACATTTAATAGACACACGGCTGGCTGACGAAAACGCAGAGACAATTGCATACAATCACATTCAACTACTGAGACGGAACATTCACAAAGGCATGGTTTAAATGAAGACAAAAATTAACAACACAGTACAAAACACATGGAGACACGGCTGGAAGGGAGTGAAACACTAATGAGAGGGTCATGGTTGCAAACAAGGTAAAGCACGTGGAACAGAATCAAAACAAAAACAAAGACAGCACATGGAAACTGGACAAAATGACACACATATCACAAAGTTAAATTTTAATTTCTATAAACGTTTTTGATTTTAAATTTTATTTTGTTAGAATAGGTTGAGATATTACAATAAACTCTAACTGAGTTCAAACTGATAAATAATCTAATTAAATCTAATGTTGATAATTTCAGTAGTCAGCCATGGGACACAAACTGCAGCATTTTTTGTGCATAGTGTAATTTTTATGACCCAGTTTTTACAGTTATTGTTGTTGTTAGTATTATTATTTTAAAGAGATATAACCATGAAAAATAATATTAATATATTAATAAATGGCAGGTAAGTGCCACTATGTTTCAAAAGTCTATCCCATATCTCACACACTTTTGGGACTGAATTTTGTAAAACCTGCTTACAACCCTTTGCAGCATGAAAAATGTATCACTTTTTTAATCTGAAAAAAGTTTATGCAAGTAAAATAAATGTATTTAGTTTAAAAACATTTCGGAGTAGTATTTGTTGTTTTGAAAAATGCAGGTTTTGTAAATCATGAATCATTAAGTCAAAGCATCATAGATTTTGGGTGTGGTTCATATGTAATTTTATATTTCAAAGTATTTATCAATTTTTTTCATTTAAAATGTGTTAAATCCAGTAATACCATGGTAATAACATTGTAACACATATTCACTTGTTACTGAGGAGTTGTTGATCAGATTATCCACTGGTTGTTCAAACTTGACCAAGGTAATAGTGTGAAAATTGCAAATGCTACACAGTGAAAATACAATTTCCATCTATGTGCTCTTTGTTTACAAGTCGTGAACTCTTCTTTGTTTGCACTCTGGTCCATCATCAGACATGCTTTAATGTTTGTGATGAGTGTGATTAAACTTTCACTATGGTTTGCCTTTGTTATTTATTGAAATGACTAAGACATTTATCCTCCATAATAAATGTGGCGTGGAGTTGGGATGGATGGGACTGTGAGCGAAATAGGAAGGCGCTTTCAGTCTTTTCATCTGCTGGAGAGAATTGAGCCATGCTTCACTGTCCAGCCCTTATGAGGACAATACTTTATTCTTCAATAAAAAACAATACCTGTAGGAGATGAAGATAGACTTTTAGACAAGCTGGCATTCATTATGAAAGACCCTAGCTGGAGTTTTGCTTGATAATTAATAGAAGACTAAGCAAAGTGTAACAAATTAAGGTAATTTTATTTTAAGCTGCACATGTATGCTATGCTAGTTTTTTTTCTTTCTTTGGCATATGATCAGGTAAAGAAGGTGCTAATAATCAGTAAAGTGTTTTCAGAATCTCAAAAATACATATTAAATGCATTTATTGATATTATTTATTATTAATAACTAAAATGAAGCCATCACTTAATTTGTAAGTTTGTTAGTTTTTTTTTAATGATGATGATGATTATTATTAGTCTCGACTAATTTTAGGCTTATGTGTTTTGCATGTCTTGTTTTAATAATGTTATATGATTTATATAACAGGTATAGATTTTACTAAATCACATGGGATTTGTGCCTCAAAAGCAATTAGTAAAATAATGGAACAGCAAAGTGTATTACATTCCTGGAAGTGCCACATGCCTTGGAGTCCGGCTGCAGGATATATGCTAATGTGTGACATTATGACGGAAATGATCCCTGCCCTCTTGTAATCTCGCTTCACTGAACAGAGTCCAGCCGAGGCTGATGGGATAGCTGGCATGCCTATATTTTGGCTGAGGACAACCCAATGCAAACAACATTTCCATCCCATTTGTCCTGATGGGAACCTTGCACGCCAAGACTCATAAAAGTGATAGAATACAGCTCTCGAAAGGAAAGTTCATCAATCTACCAATTTACGGTCACTCCGACACTTTCAGAATCATTGGCTCGTAAAGGGCCATTTGCTGCCATTTTAAATTCGAAATTAAAACAAAAAACATCTCGCAGGTGGTTTTGTGTCATACTGTATAGGCTCTGAGAAGTGGTCAGCGTGGTTTGCTTTGATACGTTTCTCTTTAAAACAAACTGATACATTTCTTTGCACGTGTCCGTTGCACTGTTTTTCATTCGTCTCACAGCTTGCCATTAATAAATAAACAAATAGACTTATAGATCACAAGGAAAAATAAATGGACAAGAGGGACTGAAACAGCGTTCTCCCTCAAATCAAATGCTGGATGAGGTTTAGTATTCTCTTTTTCCAGCATGGCGAGACATTCTTTTTTTTGATGTACTTCAATTATGATTGCTGTCAAAATCAGTTGCAACACATTTCTGTATTTTAACCACAAGAAATCATGTGTTTACTGGTTTACAGAAGGAACTCAGAAAGGTTACATAAACTTACAGTATGTGATATAACAAATCTCACGTACCAGGATGGCATGATGCAAGAAATTATGAATTTCGACAGTTGTCTGTCATTCATTTTTCACTCACTCAAGTTGTTTTTTCTTATATACAGATCAGCATAAGCTAACATGTAGGCAGTGAAATCACCAGCTTCCTCCTTGTGCACTTTCTGTCCCCTTTGGCTATAAACCTTAGTGGAAACCTTTAATAATGTTCAGCTTAGCATTAGACATGGTCTCTCATGCTCTAATGATTCTCATGCTCGCTAAATAAGGTTTATTTGACATACTGAAGCATGTGAGGCATTTTTTTGCAATGCTGAAATTGACCTGTGTGCTGGGGTTTAATTTCCTTGACTTGTTTCTGTCTCAGCCTTTAATTTGAATGGCTGAGGAATCATTGTTCGTGGAGTCGCACAGTGCCGCCGGCAAAATATCTGTAATTGGGTTTGACCTTTTACCAAAGTAAGAAATGAGAGTTTTTCTAATGGCACTGGTGAGGATGCTGGGGTTTACTGAGTGCCTGTATTTCAAACCGATACAATAAGCAACGTGTATTAAGCTGCGCATATCACATACTTCATGTGGACAAACATTATGCAGTTGCCTCCAGTTTACAATGGCCTCTATCCCTTTTAGTTTCATAGTGTATTTGTAAAGATAAGATTTCATTAGTCATAGGTAATAAAGACAAGCTGGTTTATAAGATAAGCTCTCCAAATCCCACTCCTGAATGCAGATTTACTCACTGAGAATATGAAAGCCGCTAAAATGCTGACAAGTTTGATATTTCAGCATGTCAGAAACTAATTCTCAACAGAAAATCATCTGTATTTCTTATTTACGGATTAACATGTTAAATTGAATTATGCATTAACATATTATGAACATAATTATATGATAGAAGTCAAGAGTTAGGACAGACAAATGCTACTATTTTAAGACATTTAGAATGTTTTAAAATTGCTACTTTTTTGGCATGGCTCCATCTTTGCTCATGGACACTTGGACATAAATGATATTGTGATGGGGAAAAGGCAACACAGATTTATGGCACCGCAAGAACCATTCCAAAACCTTGACTCGTGACAGTCCTATCCTGACAAATATCTGTGCTTGTTATTATTGCAATTAGTGCATCAATTAAAATGCACTATTAACATTGTAATAACTACTATTACCTACAACATCGAAGCTCTAATAATAGCATTAATAGAAATATAATGATCAGTGTATCCAATCACAATATTAGTGTATATTAGTAACATCTTTATTAACATGCACAATCTAAAGTAAAATATGATATTATAGTTTGCTTGAAAATCTTAAACGATGTAATAGATCGAATATCAACAGGTAGATTATTCCATTCCAATGAAGCTTTAAACAGAAAAGCTCTTTTACCAGTAGTTTTTTTAGAACGAAGAACAAAAAAAAAAAAAGTCTGAACAGAATGCCTAACTTGATCATTTAAAGAAAAAGGTAAAAAATATTGTTGTAAATAACAAGGATGTTTGAAATGAATGCATTTAAATAAGAACTGAAGCCAATGAATGTACTGTAACTGGAGTCCATTATACAATGATGAGTATCAAAAGAACATCCAACCTGATCTCATGGCAATTTGTACGTATTTTACGAGATGGCTAATTCATATGAATTTGTATGAATGACCTAAACATAAGCCCGCCCCTAAACCTACCCATCACGTGATTTTAGACAAATCGTACGAAATTAGTACGAATTGGCACAAATTTGGCACCTCGTATGAATATGTACAAATTGCTCGTGAGACTGTGTTGGAACATCCCAAAACATATCTACAAAGCCTATTATATGTGTTAAGATTTAATTTTGATGCAGTCTGATAAACATCACCACAATAGTCAAACATTGGAAAGTTGAGAAGCATGTTTCTTACGAACACTATATAAAAAAAATTCTAGACTGATGTAACTAATACTAATTCCAAAATTAATTGTATATAAAATATGATTAATATGTGATTTAAAGGAAAGTTCAGAATCTAACCATACTCCCGGATATTTAAGCGTATCAACTACATGCAAAGATTTGCCATCCTTACATAATATAACACAGGAACAACTTTAGATTTTTGTCTGGATCCAAAAGTCATAATATAAGTTTTATTTAAGCACAAATCCTTAAGCAAAAATCTGACTGAAGAGACAACTGAATTTGTAAAATATCATTATAAAATATATAAAATATCCCTGTAAATTGGATACATACATAAATGTGTCATCAACATGAACACTTAATTTCTTAAGAATTAACAGTAAATCAAAAACCATAATTTATTCTCATTTAATATTACACATTGTTTTCTGTTATGCAAAATGAACTATTTCTTACACACAAACATATGATTTACAGGTACTTTTTTATTAATTAAAGCTAATTTTCACACAATTACAGTAGTTGCAGAATGATGTGTTACGATGGTGTTGCACTTAGGCGGTGAAAACTAACTATGGTTCAACAAAACAGCTCAAATCAGCGTAAGGAAGTTAAAATAGCATGGCTGCAGCAGTGAATATGTAATTAATTTCAATGAGCCTGGGTTACTTTTGAGATATACGTAAGGATAGTTTTTTTGGGTAACACTTTATTTTACGGTTACACCTCGTTGCTTATAAGCATGCATATTACTAGAATATTAGCCATTTATTAGCACTAATTATAACTAATTATAATAAAGAATTATTCGAATCAGTATTCTAAAGTGAAGATCACATTAACCCACCCAATGATTAAAGTTTTACCAAATAAATTAGCTAGCTAGAACCTTACAAAAACCTCAGTTTACATTGACTTCCGTAATTACTGCTGAGTTATCATGAACTTCGCTTTAGAATACTGATTCATTTTCAAAGAATTTGATAATACTTGAATCATTCCTAGTGGGCTGCCATGATGTTCACTTTATAATGAATTAATACATTATGCATAATTTATATTAATTATTAATCTGTATACAGTATAGTTCTTACAGTTCTCCTGGAAAAATGAAATAATAGTTGTTATTGATTAACTAATAGTGAACTATCACATTCAACTAATACTAATTACTACAAACTAATTCATCATCAGAGTTTCTTGTTAGATATTAGATGCTTATATTGTACTATTTTCTTATAGTTATTCATATTAATTAATTTATGATGGAACAGTATTCTGAACTGTTACTTAAAGTTATAAAGTCAGAATTGCAAAATATAAACTTACAATTCTGAGTAATAAAGGCCTGATATGATCTCAGAATTGAGTTTACTGTATATCACACAATTCTTACTTTATAACAATTGCAATTGCAAGTTTATCTTACAGTTCTGAGAAAATAAGTCAGAATTATAATCAGAGAAAATAATACAATTTAATTTAGTGGTGGAAACGGGCTTCTATACTTGTCAAAACTCCTCCAGGGTCGCCCAGACCCCAGAGGGATAATGAAAACAAAGTTAAAAAAAGCTGCATTTTCTTTTTTTTAATAAATCTTTTGTAACATCATACATCTCTTTACATCACACATCTCATCTAAAGTTTTGAAAGGTACTGCTTTTCTTAATTATATTGAATCCTTTCAGAAGCCTTTTTTAATAACAGCGAGAGTCAGCTTGCCTTGTAATCAAGTGATTGGTGCGAAAGTCTATGGAGAAACTGACAGGCTATTTTGATTGATTCTCCAATAGTACTGAACGAAGGGTGAGAAGTTAACATGATATTTATAGTCCCCCTGCGTTTACGATGCAGGCAGTAATGGTTATGAATGCTGCCATGTGAATGGGGTCTCTGCTCTATTGAGTTCAGTCAGTCACTCATGACATACATTTCACTAGAAAGTAAGCATTTCCCTCTAGCCTGAACCTGTGAGTGCTGTGGAATTGCTATAATCAATTTTAAGTAGGCGAAACCTGCGCAGGATAATATTTTCCCCAAACCATTCGCTTTGATAATCATAAAAGAAGAGCTCCCCGTAGCTAAAACAGTCCAATAAAAAGCCATTTAACTCTCAAGTTTTGAATAGGACTATTTATAGCCATATCTACACTGTAAATCCTTCTTTTTATTTGACTCTTTCCAGTCTCCCCTATAATTGCACTGCATTTAATTGGCCCTAAAGCATATTTTATGATTCAGCCTGTGGTTTAGACACAGAATGTTCAAAATGGGTTCATTTCTGCATAGGAATGCAATTAAAGCGTCTGTGCTGTAATGTCAGTGCCAGCTCTTTTTGGGTTGCTCTGTGTTTTGTGTTTCCTCTTTCCCTGGAGCTGCTGCGCTGGATCTGTCCTTGGTGCTGATTGCCGACCAATGCAAGGATCCAAGGTTCCTTTGGAGCGACATGCCCATAAATGCAGCCCATCGTGTTGCAGAAAGCGGAGGAAAAGGATTTGTGTGCTATCTCTTTTTTACTCCTTGATTAAACAGATGCATCATGCAGGCCTCAGCGTGGTCTTTGTCTTTCTCTGCACATACGTCTCATGAGATCTGCAGGCTGCTGGATACAAAGTTCCTCTCTAATGATCATTAAGTCACTGTCACATTATATTTAATTGCTGCTAGCTGGAAATGAGATTGTCTGCACAGTTGTGTAATTATGGTTTTAATTATAAAGCCCTGAGTTGAGTGAGCACTGTGTTATCGGGTAAGATAAGACCAAGGAAATGATCAGTGTCTGAAACACACACACACACACACACACACACACACAAGTGGGAAAGCTTAAGTTGAAACCCTCCTTAATACTGCAGTTTTTTCTCTTATATGTTGATATAACAAGTGTTAAGAAGTGCACAAAAAATATCCTGTTTTTTTGTATTTACTTTGATTTATGATTTTGGCTCGAACTAATTTAGGAGTTTAAGAACTGACTTGCCTTTAGTATTATTTTTGTATTTTGGGAATTAATTAGACTACATGACACTGCCAGTCCAGTGTTTTATAGTGTTAATAAGTCTTTTATGCTCACCGTTATATCAATTTGATGAAGAACGCAGTAAATACAGTAATACCGTGAAATATTATTACAATTTTAAGATTTTAAAATGGAATTTACTTATTTGATGCAAACTAAAGTTATACAATGCATTATTTTTGTTGTTGAAGAAATTTCTTCTTTTATTTACAAGATGTGCATAATATTTTTAAAAAGACTTTTTGAAAACATAAAATAATAAAGTGTACTGTTTAATACCATCATTATATAAACTTGAGGGGTCAGAAATATTTTTAAAGTCGTTTCATAAATATGTTATGCTCGATTTATGTAAGACAATACAGTGAAATAGTGATCTTGTAAATAATTATTAGAATCAAACATATTATTTAAAATGCTCTTTTAATACATTTGAAAATATAATACTTCAGATTATTTGAATGAATAGAAAATTCAACAGCATTTATTCAAAACTGAAATATTTCATAACACTAAAAGCTGTTAATGTCACTTTTGATCAATATATCATTAATAATACCATTATTACATTATTCATCATAACAGTAGTGTATGGGTCTTCTTCTTTAAGTTTACGGACATGATGTTACCAAGCAATGAAGCATCATCAAACTGACAAATGGCTTCAATTTCACGCAAAATCGCACATGACACCTCAAATAATAAATCATCGTTATTAGCTTGCAGTTGCAGAAAAGGACAGAGTTTTGAACACTGATGTCTTATGTACTTTCTCAATATTTGTTAAACAAAAAGGTACATAGTGCAGCTTTAATTAAAAGCATGAATCAAAGCTTACCTCAAAATATTCAACATTTTAGATTTTTGGTCACACTTTATATTAGGTGGCCTTAACTACTAAGTTCTTGCATCAGAAAATAAATACTAGGTACTTATTGTATTCATATTGTGTTGCAAAACACTTCTGCTATTGAGGTGGGATATGGGTAAGGTTAGGGACAGGTTTGGTGGTACTGTATGGGTAGGTTTAAGGGTGGGTTAAGGTGTAAGGAATGGGTCAAGAATTTGAAATTAATTACAGATGTAACTACATATAGGTATTTTAAAGAATATAAGTACAATGTAAAGACATGTATGTTCACAATAAGTGCACTGTATCAAATGATTAATTTAAATGTAAGTAGTTAACACCACCTAATACAAAGTAGGACCTGATTTTCTTCTAAAACACCACGAGTGGATTGGTTGACATGGTTGTGGGATTCTCCTTAAGATTCTACCTCTTTACATTCAAATTCGAAATACAATTGCATCTTGTTTCCCCTCAATTCAAATTCAGCACTGGAATGCAAATTAGAACGCAAGAGGCATTCTCATTCAATTCTAACCCCTTCAGTCTGATACATTGTCAGCGAGAGAGATTAAGAGTGATCTCTCGGCTAATCCTCCTTGTGAATGTGTCCATGCTTCCATCAAAGCACTACATGGTCAGGACTCTCTTATACACATGCTCACGAATTCTCATTTACATTCATTGCGTGGTGCTGAAGACTTTGCGCTCTGTCAGCGAAGTGTGGCATCACATCCGAAAATCTACATTGCGGGCTCGAGGTGCTAGCTGCTTTCCGTGCCTGTCACACAAACACGCCAGATGTTGAACCTAAGCGTGAAATAATTCTACCCCAACACTGACCCTGCCAGCCACGGGCCTCATCAGCTTGTTATGTGTCATTCTTCCCTGATAGAATAGTATGCAAAGCAATATAAGGTGGCTGAAACTCTGTTCCGTGTCCCTGCTACAACCCAAACACGAGCTGAATACGCTATCAGCGAACACCGTCCTGCTTCCCTCAACAGATATCCCTTAGTGTGAATGATTGATAAACTCGGCAAAGAAAAACATACTGGTAATTGGACTAGCTGAGATGAAGGAAAAGCTCTAGTTGCGCTGGATCCTTATGAATTTGTGACGGGAAGGTTGGCCTGAATATTATGGTTCATGCCACTTGTGCAATCAAGGAAACAGAGGGAGAACTAATGGCGGAATTGCTTGTGCTCCCAAAGACCCTGTGTGAGGCCCTGAGTGATTTCTCAAGTGATATGTCTGGTATTCTGTGAGGTATGCATATTCGCCTAGAGGGAAAGTGTGGTCATTGGGTCTTGATTTGGTCACAAAATGCCCAGGGTCGTTAATTATAAGGCTCTTAGTTTGGATGATGTATCTGCATATTGGTACTTGCATCTGTGTAGGTGGAAGGCTGTTTTTTTTCTTTCCAAAACTGCAGGAGAGTGTTTGGTATAAGATGCATAGTGAAAAAATACCCTTTTTTATTAGTAATTTGGTCTTTTTTGGTTTGCCTTTTTTGTGTCTGTTCAGAAAGCCCACCATTAATCTAGTATGTATATAGTTGGTGTTGTAGCATTACCTACTTTGTCCAGTGTATGGCAGTGTATGTGCACTTAACTTATTTTCAAGTGTTGCATCATCCGTAGCGGCGATTGCCGCTAATTATCATAAGCTCTGGTCAGGTGTGGACTATTATTGCTTGGTTCCTGCAAATATCACCTGTTCTGGGGTGCGTTTCCCGAACAACGATGTAACTGGCTGATAAACCACCATAGTACGGTGCATTGATTTACAAACGAACTAGCTAAACACGACTGTTTCCCGAACACGGTCGCATCTCCATCGTTCGAACAACATAGGGCCATTGTTAATGACGTCACACGCAGGTCGTGAACATATACCTTCTGCTATTAAACTGATTAGAGATCTCCAAGATGCTGCTGTATTGAACATGACACATAATGACTCATTTATTATTTTTGTTCACTGTCATTTTGCTTTATTTGATCTTTGAATCATCGCGGGTTCCCTCATACGTCATACTCCGAGATTCCCTTAGTCTTTTTTGCGCATGCGCACTTTTCGAAAACAGCGTTTAGAATGGACGTGCAAAAATACATAATTAAATCGCTTTTTATATTTAGATAGAATGGAAGATAAAGATAGTAATGCATGTTAGTTTGCTTCTTGTGCCCAAGAGCATATTTATTAAAGCCCATATATCTTACTAACAAGAAACTATGCTTCCAACCACAGGTCCAGTGCTGTAGTTCAAACCACGAATGTTTGTTTGAACTATGCTTTCCGGAAACACCGAATCGTTGAACTATGCGGGTAACGACGGAACTTGCGACCATAGTAGGCTAACTATGCCTTAGTATTTCAGTGGCCATTTAAATTTAAATGATTGGACAGACATTTTCAAATAGTGGCACAGTAGTGCACAACAAAACAAAACGAAAACCCTACAACACAATGATGCTGTGTTAATTTTGTTGTGCTGCGACTTGTTTACATTGAATATGAATCATATGAATCAGTGAATGAATGATTGACCAACATTCACTTGACTGTAACAATGCAACCTACATAAATAGCAATTAAAAATGCCCACTATTAATGTCTTGAATGTGAAAACACAAATAAACAGACTGGTACAAACAGTAAAAATCCCAGTGCTGTTAGATTGTTATATTCAGCACTCATGGAACGCCACTTAACTAATGAGATTCGAAGACTGGAAGTAACAGTTGTGTAATGCTGTGTTGCTGATGGGCATACGTTCAAAAAGCATTCACATCATGTGTGCAATCACGTTTGCTACATTACATTTCAAGGCTGAGTTCAGTCAATGGCCCTGCCTGACTGGGGTGCTATAGAATGAATCAAAATGACAAACGAGGAAGGAAAACACAGCTTAATCTGATCAAAGACAGCTGGGGATTTATGCATTCGCAATTTTTACTGTTTGGAAATGTCAGATTTCTGCATGCATAAGTAACTATGAAAAGGCTGAATAGGTGAAAGTCGTGGTTATGGCTGCATTGTTGAATTAGAAGAAAGCCTGACAGAATCCACTTATCGTGTTGAAAACAGAATATCATCTGATACTTCAGTTATATACTTATCTCAGTTGTAACTTTTTGTTGTTAAACCGTAGACATTCTATAGGTGCATATTTGACTGTTTCGTCCATTACAAGACATTTGAACCCCCCATATATATTTAAATTATATTATTTCAAGCTCATTTATGTGCAGCATCTGCTGGTGACTGCACTTGAGATGATCAGTGATTTAATGAGATGACTTGCGGTGAGTGAGAACAGAAAAAAAGCATGACTAGGACAAAGTGCCCTTCATGTTAGAAGAGGAACTGCCTCATACCATTTGGATTTGGAACTGATTCAGTTAGACTGGATGCAATCTATGGTCAGATTACACATTACTGGAATATTTAATTAGCCTGTCAGCGTTCATGTGTGGTTTACCAACATGTTCGCTTTATTGTAAAATCAATTAGCTTCGTAATCAAACTATTTTCGAAGGATTCAAGGCTTAGCTGCGTCTCATTAACTCCAGCTCTGATTTGAAACATCTAGTGTTGTGCATTCATTTGTAACTGAGTGCCAGATTTAGTGCAGAGACATTAAGCCTCACTGTCCAAGATTTAACGTGTCCATGCTGTTCAAACATCTTATTTAATTGATTTTCTTTCACAAAGGATTTATTTTAAATACAGCTAACAAAACACATACTTATGGAGAGCATGTTCTTTTGTCTAGTGTCTATATGTCATTTTGTAGGAGAGCAATGTGTACAATAGATGGCTGACAGAAGATTTAACCTTACACCATAGAATCAACGCTAATAACAAGTATGTAAACCTCTGAGCTGGCAAGCACCGTTCTAGACCACCATATGATGGATGCATGGGTCTGCAGTGGCATCTGCCAGACATCAGCACTGCTCTGGGTCATTGAGTCATTGTTGATGTGTAGAACATTTGTTATTTTAGTGTTTTAGGACAAGGGATGCAGAATAAGGTCATAAGGCATTAATATGTGATAATTTGCATTAATAAAAGGCTACTATTTTAGTAACATGCATGCTAATAAGCAACTAATAATGTAGGCGTAACCATGAAAGCAAAATGCTCCAAAATATACTTATAATGTTAGAAAAAGATTTGTATTTTAAATTAATGCTATTCTTTTGAAACTCATAATCAATTAATAATCTTGGAAAAAATGACCATGGTTTCCCCCAAAATATTTCATGACAAATCAGTATGTGACACTAAAGATTTGCATAATGGCAGTTTACAGGAAATAAGAAAATATTGTAAATACAGTAATTTCCCTCAAAAAAATCAAATAAACGCAGTCAGTGTTAACATAAGAGATGTCTTTCAAAAACATTACTTAAAACCGCATACTTGGAAAGATGCAGTGGACAGGTTAAAGTTGAAAGTGGCGAACCCCCTCTGGGGGACACGGCATGATTCATGCTCCGTTATCCACAACCAACTGTGCCGCTGTGATGAGGTAAATCAGTCACATAATTTATCCTGCCAGATGCACCTGGCAGCAGAAACCCACTCACTGTCCGCTGTTCGCACCACAATCACGACTTCTCTCTGTCTTCCCCAGGCTTTCCAGTTCTCAGAAACCATTATATTATAACTCTCGGAAAAGGTGTTTTGCTGAAATTTTAAATAATTTCTCTCATCTAGTAAAAAAGATCATTAATACTAACTCATAACTGTGCAGTGAAAGCAAGTCTTAGACCGAAATGATGCAAGGCTAGAACACAGCTACTGTATAAAACTATAAAGTTTTAAAGGGATAGTTCGCAAATAATGTCTTTCTCCTGTTGAGCACAAAAAGTAGATTTTGAGGAATGTTGGTAAGCAAACAGTTGACTGTAGCCATTGACTTCCATTGTATCAACTATGATCTACTTTTTACCAATACAATCACTTTTATTGTTCCATTATCACTGATCCATCACATTAAATGTTGCTATATGATCAAAGCTGTTCACAATCCATGATCCCTTTGAGATGCTGCTCATCAGATCCTTATACAAGGGCCTTGGGCTGGTAACATAAACCCTGCCAGTCACAAGGGAAATAATAAAAGCTTTAAAAATAGAACGGCTGATCTGTAATACACACTCTATGCTGTCAAATAATTTTATGGCTCATTCTATAAATAACCATACACAACACAATATTAATAATATACTGCAATCTGTCACCATATAATCATACTTATGTTGTTCAAATCTGTATCTTTGTTATGTTGAAGATATTTTAAAAACCATTTCAGCTTTTTTTGCCTAATTAATTAGAATTAATAGTAGGACAACATTGGACCCCATTGACTTTCATGTATAAACAAAAATGTTTTAAAATATCTCCTTTTGTGCTCCACAGGAGAAGAAAAAGCATCTAGGATGAAAACTTTCTATGGTTTAGGGTGGTAACCGACATTGTGAAATTAGAAGATCATTTAAAAACTTCTTCTAAATCATTAAAACCTGCTGGAATTTCATTTGAAACAATTCTATGCCATGATCACTCCAGTCTAAACGATAACGTCTGACAGACAAAAGGTGAAACGAGGTACTATTGGCTTTCGCAGTTCAATCATTCAAACTGAAATAGAAGCTCAGTTACAAAGATGGGCCGTCAGTCCCACAGCTGTGGATCTATGTCTTTTACCATCACATTCATTTTGCTCTCTTTCATCATGCAGGCCAAGCTGGAGCCTGGGCGTTAATAATGGCCGGGCTAACAATGCAACCATCGTTTCAAAGGCCCTTACCCGTAGATAATAAATGAAAGTCATTAATCCATTCAAAGCAACACAAGGACACAGACTGATATCTCAAGCCCTAATTGATGTATCAAAAACATACTGCATGACAACACTAATACAAAAGATTGCACCACGTTGTTCATGTTAATTTTTGCTATTGATGTTGGCCGGCTACTTTTCAGGAAAATAAACTTCTCCTCTCTGCAGACTTGCGATACCATACACAGCATATCCATCTCTGGAAGGTCTTTGGACTAAAGCCCTGTTTGATCTTTTGCCATGGTCTGACATTTGATACTGTGACATTTCTCAAAGAAAAAATAGATTTGACCAAGGCTATTGTCACACTTGAGTCCTCTTTAAAAGAACCAAACTGAGACCGCTTTAAAGGGATAATTTACTCAAAAATGAAAGTACTGTTATGATTTACATACCCTCATGTCACTACCTTCTCTTATGAGACACAAAAGAATAGGTAACACCTTTTAGATTTTTTTAACTATAAACCTTCCTCAGCAAACTCCTTTTTTATTTAAGTTATTTTAAGGTTACAAAAAACCCAAGTTAACCCTGGTTAACCTAGGTTACAAAAAAACCCAGTCAACTAAAAAATGAAAACATAATAACAATTCTTGAAAACAAATAAATGTTTATTTATTTTTGCAAATAAACATTTTATATGCTTTATAAGCACTAAATAGCCACTATGCAGAACTGTTCAAATGATTATGTTCATTTTGGACATCGTTATCTTTATTTGCACGGATACAAGATGCTTTTTAAAATATCTTCAAGAAAGTTTTACAGGTTTGAAATGACAGGAGGTTGAGCAAATGATGACAGAGTTTTTATTTTTGGGTGAAGTATCTCTTTATATAAACATCACATTATTTTGGGAGAGCCATATTTAAATGAAGCAAAAATATACATAAAGAAATGGAAATGTGTGTGTGTGTCTGTTACAGTGAGTTATTTTTGCACATTCTGGCATATCAGCTAATTATATTTTAATGACAACTCACCTCCCTCACTCCCCTATAATCTTTCCATTTGTTCTCTGGACTGACCTGTGCTGTTGAGCCAGGCAATGATGATACATCAGAATGGCAAGGACAAAGGTCAGGTCAGCAATTCCTCACACCAGACTCCATCATTCCTGCTACTCCAAATTATAAAGACAAAAACAACATCCCCAGATCATGTCTACGTTTTATTCAATTTTCAACAATTCATTTGACACATGCTTGATTAGAATAAAGCCAATCATTTCTAAATAAATGGTTTACGGTACTGTCACTTTCGAATAAATGAATGCTTCCTTGTTGAATAAAATGATTATTTAGCCATCTTTCAGACAACCAAAAATATCATAGTGTAAATGAACTAATATGCCAATACAAAGTATACTAAACACACTACAGATCTTTTACAGCTGCGTAATTAGATTTATTTGCGTCACCTAGTTTTAAGTTGACAACCAGTCAATATGAACCAACATGAACCATTTTTTCTGACACAATAAATTTCATGATATTATACTACATTGTACCAGACATAGTAAAAACCCTATAGAACGATTACACCACTATATAAAAATCAAGGTATGACTTAAGATTAAGTGTTAATCGTCCAGTCAAGCATTTCATTACTGTGTAAAAGTAATGACTCAGTAATTTGCATGTCAGTTCAACTCAGAACGCCTACAGTTCCTTTTCAGGAACTCGAGCTGCGTCGATGAGACGCTATGGGAACGCCCTCAGCGTGACGGCTCTGAACAGTGTGTAGAATCAGCCAATGGGACATTGCGACGTCA
>JAUCNO010001796.1:203534-218272 GCA_032353835.1 Enteromius viviparus
AATCGTTGAACTATGCTGGTAACAACGGAACTTGCGACCATAGTAGGCTAACTATGCCTTTGGGAAACGCACCCCTGATCATTCCTGAGTGGTTTTAGTGCATCAATGACGATATGTAAGTTCGTCTTTGTTATAATACTGTATTATTTGTGATGATAATATTGCATTTAGTAATTATTCCTTCCTTTTTGTTTATTTTAGAACCACATCCATATTTACCTAATTGCCTATTTTGTAGACTGGGACCACAGAAAGAAATCCTGTATCCCATACTGTGCTGATTGCTGAATCTGAATCCTAATCATCCAAGTAAACCTACATAAACCTGATTTTGTCTCCCTAAATCGTGAGTCGTGACTGGTATCCTGTAGTGAAAACAACATATTACCAGCTAACTAACCAGCTAAATTCCTAATCCTTCCTAACATTGTGGTCCTTTGAGCCAGATGTGATTTGCTACAGTGACAGAATGGTTGATGAGCCTGAAAGTGGAACTGTTCCACAGTCTGTAAGGTCAAAACGGCAGACACAATGGTTTTGAAGTGGATTATGGAATGGTGAACATCCTCCTTTGAGCGCACGGTATGGTCAGAACAGATCAGGAATCCAAAGCAGTGAGCCTGTCAACCACCATTTGAAGGGCATTTGAATGTACAGTACCACCATTTAATGCCCTTTCCTGCTCAGAAACCCAAGCCTTCCTTTTCAGACCAGCCTTCCCTTCAGCTAAAGGAGTCAGCTACTGAATATTGTGGTCCTAATCCTACCGTACCTGGTTCATAAAGATCCAAGTGAGTTTGCTAGCTTGCGTTCCACAATCTGCTACCTGAGGACATGTCAGAGTCATTCAAGTTCCAAATCTAGGTGGATCATCTGTGACTGGAAGAGGCCGAACTGATTGCAGATTCCTTCCTTAACTCACCATATCCTTACATAGTGACAATGGCTACCTTGACAGAGAAATTTTGTAAGCCTCATCAACTTGCTTTGAGTAAGATTGCACAAGTAATGGATGCACCATATGTCCGTCCAGGAGACCCTGAAGCCTTTGAAAGGGTTGCGTTACAAGTTAAAGCCCTTGCAGGACTGCTGAAATCTACACAGTGCAACCTGAAGAAACCCTGTAACAAGTGTAAAGGGAAACATTCGCTGATTCTCCATGACATCAATTAAAAGTCAGTCAAAGATACTTCTCGAGCATTAAGTTCCACTGCGTAAACCTTGTACATGGACAAACCTGGAACAGATGGCCGAGTCCTTCTCAAGGTTGTCAGATTTCGGCTGAGATATAATAATCGCACCTTGGATACATGTTATCCTAGACGATGGACCCAAATGCACCATCTTGTTGTTTTCTGCAGCCCAGAATCTGAATCTGAAAGGTGAAGAGGAAGAGCTATCAATCAAAACCATCTATTAGAAGGTGTCAAGACTGCAAGGCTCGAAGGTTTCATTCAGCCTTATTCCAGTGCCCCAGCCACATAAGACATAACAGATCAAGCAAGCCTTCACAGCTGACCACCTGTGATTAGATCAACAGTCCTATCCTATGGAAGCTCTTGTAAGTAAGTACAAACACCCAAAAGGCCTCCCTATTTAGTATTCTGAAAAGATTCACCCACTCCTGGTGATTGGTGTCGATCCGCCTCATCTAATCACCCCAATCGAGCCAGTTAACCTCCATTACAACAAGACTGGGTTGAATACTACAGGGCCCAGCAAAGCTCCTTCTGAATCCTCTTCATCCAATCTATGGGAAGTCAAGATTCTCCCCTATCATAATGAAAAATGGGTTACGCGCTGCAGAGAGGATCAGGCGGTCCTTGAAATCGTGAACAAAGGAACTGTAAGAGTTGAGGTAAATGGAATCCAGAGGTAAGCTATGTAAACCCAGCATGGCTTGTCTTAATGCATCTGAAGAAGCAGTTCAGAGAGCATTATGTAGTGATGAGTGGGGACGTGACATGTTCCATCAATTTCAACTTCTGAAGCAGGTCAGACCTATTCTGCGATTTCTGTGGAGAAATATCGAACGAGACAGAGAACCAGACATCTATGAATGGTAGGTGTTTCCATTTGGCACTACTTGCAGCCCTTGCTGTGCCTCTTATGCCAACAATTCACTATTCAAAGGTGCTTCTATGTTGACAACTGGCTTCAGAGCCTAAACACATCTGATGAGGCCAGAGGGCTGATTGACCATCTCAGAGAGCTGCTGGCAAGTGAAGGATTTAATATCAGACAGTGGGCCTCAAATCAACCTGAAGTAGTAAGCCATCTACCTAAAGAAACTCAGTCAAAAAGTACCGAGATGT
Source organism: Enteromius viviparus (assembly GCA_032353835.1). Lineage (NCBI taxonomy): Eukaryota > Metazoa > Chordata > Actinopteri > Cypriniformes > Cyprinidae > Enteromius > Enteromius viviparus. Next base: position 205,850 of record JAUCNO010001796.1, read on the forward strand.
GGTTGTCACAAAGGGAAACAGAGATTCCTGAATCCATTCAAGGTCTGTACTGGCACTGCCCCACTGACATTCTTAGGTACAAACATCGTCCCTTAGATTACGGACCGCCAACAATGCTCAACTTATATAGAGTCCTTGCCAGTCAGTATGACCTATAAGGCTTCATTCTTCTTTGCATGACCAGGGCGAAAATCATGATCCAGAAACTGTGGGTTAAGCTGAGAGAATGGGACGATCCTCTATTCCCTGACGAACTTCTGCAGAGCTGGCTGCGGTGGGACGATGAGCTTAAATCTCTTTACTGCATCACCTTTCCTAGATGTTACGTGACTCCAGAAATGGATAATGACTGTAGCGAGAGAGATATATGTTCTGCGATGCAGAACAATTTACATGCACATTCAGACACACAAACATACACACACAGTGAAAAACAAGACAAAAATCCTGATAAAGAAATTATTGTTTGCAGTGTGCTTCCTTTCAGCGCCTGTTATTGCAGATGGCAAGGTGGATGGAAGAAACGTATTGATCCCTAAAGGGGAATATCAGGTGCTGAACATCAGAAGTGCACAAATACTTTCCCACACACAGAGAGCGGAAAATAAAACACAGTCTAAAGGCAATTACAGTAGAAAGTGTAAACCATAACAGAGTGCAAAAGAAAAACTGTCCATGAGCAAAGTTGTTATGCCCGGCCAACAGGCCATGTAATTTGCTCCATTTCGAATGTGACACATAGATCCTTTTTTCTAATAAAAGCTTCTGGAAGACGACTGAACAACAAGAAGAGATCATGTCAAAAGTTTGGCAAAGACTACTACTATAAGTGAACAATAAGTCTTAATTCCCTCCGCAGGAATGCACTCTCCCAGAATATTGTGATCGATGAGCTCTGATGTTAGCCATTATACTGTGATTGAATTATTTCAGTCATTTCAAAGCAGCTAGATCGGGAGAAGGTGATGGAGTTATTTGTCAACAGGCTGCTGGGTGCGATATATTGTTATCTGAATCCTTCCGGGCACACGTCCAATTAAGTGACACGCTAATATCTCATTTGTGTTTTTTGATGCATTGGAAAAAAAAGCTGTACGAAATCCCCTCTGAAGTTGTCCTGAGGACCCGCTGATCCTGTGTATTAGATTTGTACTGTATTTATGAGGGAAACATAATCAAAGTTTCATCAGAGCACTTGTTTATCTAATCATCAGAGAAATTAACCGCTAATGGAATCGCACTAGATCATTGGAAACAATGGTAATGGCCTCTATTAAAATGCTATCACATGGATTTCGTGTAAGTAAATAGATTTATTCCTCAGACTTGCCAAATCGCTTATCACTTTTATGTGAGCATCGCTGGAGGGAGTTCAGAGTTTAGATGTATAAATAGCAGAATGCTAATAACTCTAGCAGTAGCTAATTTATACAGGAAGGAGGGCACTCTGCACAATGCATATTTTAGTGTCACAGTGCCCCAGCCTCTTCTAATGTCACTTATATCAGTTTTTTTGCCATTTTAAATTATTAATATGACCATTAGGTCAGAGTATACAGACTAAATAGTGACAAGGGATGCACTCATGAATGCATGCTGTTACTTTTTTAATACTTAAACCTAAAGCAGTCTCTAAATCTGAGAAAAAGTGCATGAATATAATTTCCAATTATCACTGAACTGTCTATTTTTATCTTTAAACTGCTTTTTTTACAGCCTTTTTCTCTGTATACTTTCATCAAACAAAGAACACACACACACACACACACACACACACACACACACGCACACACACGCACACACACATACACTGTATATATATATTAGGTTAATTATCACCACCGGGTGAGGTAACAAATTCAGATGTCTTCAAATAAAAAAGTTGCATCACATGACGCATCACAGTTTAGAAAATAAAGAGAAATAAATCTGATTTTACATGCTCATGACACATTAAGAAAAGTTACTCAGATATGCCCTCTCCTTTTGTTTCTATTCTTTTACTCTATAAAAATAAAATATCATACTCAAACTGAGAAACATCACATGGAATTAAATTGTCCTTGATCATTTGAGATAAAAGAGGTCATTGTACTATAAAAACATACTGTCACTTTCAAAACTGAAAAGTTTCTCCACAGCTAAAAACCTTCATTTGTCATGAAGCTGCCAAAACACAATTAGAAACCAACAAATTTGAAACTTAATGAGGTCAATATTGCACAGAAACAATACATCTGGAAACAGTATAACCCACATTTACACATCTATCACACATAAGATATCAAATTAAGATTAAATTAAGACAAATAGAAAAAGTATTCGATGTATAAGTATACAATCCCCTAAGCTTATAGATATGCAATTATATTTTCACTTTGCACTGATAAACACTACATAAATCAAATTCAATAGGATCTCCTTGATTTTTTTAATCTTTGCTCATTATTGTAGATCTTGTGAATGTTTGTAGAGGTCGATTTTCATACGGGACAAGGCAGCCTCAGTAAAATCAACAAACATCTACCAATGTGACAGAGCTTCACTATGGGGCAGAGGGGGGTGCTAATGTTTGATGTTTGTGCTAATTATCCTCTCCGCAGTGACATTGATAACACAATCACATGCTCCGTGAGGCAAGCATGCCAGAGAACGTTTCTAAGGAGGGCCTGGAGAAAAAAGTGAAGTGTAAATATTCTCAGAACCCTTAAGATCACTTGTCTTCTGTGATCAAACAAACTACAGTACAGGACCGATTCACTTTGAAGCTGACAGGCCTTCTGTTCGAGACTCGTGACTCGAGATCTTCACGTCCAGCACGTTTCTGTTAAGCAGAAGATAACAGACCCCCTGATATGGATTAGTGTTTGGGTGTAAGGGGTCTCTTGGATCAGATTCCCGGGCAAAAATAAAGCACTGGACTTTATAAATACATTTAAGCCTAAATGCAAGATGTACTTGATTTGCATATAAAAGTTATGCACATAAAAGTTGCACCCAATAAAATGACAGTGTTAACTTAACCAATGAACCTTAACATTAAAATAATAAAAATAATGACACTGTCGTATTGCATCTGTCGCCATGAAATGACATACGACTGTGATTACCAATCAAAATGCATGTTTTGTTTAAATGCAGTGTGTAGAGATTTTACACTGATCTCACAGTGATAAAAACATATTTTACTTGGTTTCATTTGTACGAATGACCACAGTAACCCACCCTTAAACCTACCCTTTACAAAAAATATGCAAAATCATGATACCCATAATTATATGATCACATCTCATCTTGTAACACCTCTCTCTACAAACTGAGCTACACCAACCCTGAGTCATTTTTAGTATGTGCTCTGATGGGTCGTATTTGACCGCTACAAACGACCTATACAGGCGTATTAGTTGGAGGACAGGTTGGATTTGTTAGTCATACATAAATTAATTTCTGAAGACTGAATGAAGATTTCTGTAGTCGAAATGTTTTTGGCATAGTTTGTTTATTTGTGTAAACAAGTATTTGATAGTGAAAACAATTAACTTCATTCAAAAAGTATGAACAAATACAATGTTCAATTATTGCTAGATGTGGAAAAAGCAATATTCAATTACTTAAGATTGAAATGGATTTTTGTAATTTACTGTTTTAATTCGAAACTTATAAAACTTAAAAAAAATATTTAATAAAAAAGAGTGTGGTTATTGTGTATTTAAAACACTTTAAGGTTATTATTAGTATAGCAAAAATCCTGCTTTGTTAATGTAGGACATACATGCATTGCATTTGGTTTATTAGTTTATGTTAAACATATTAAATCCAAATAGGAGGAAATTTTACATGCAACTCAAGTACATAAAGCCTAAATGTAGGCCAAAATATTTTTTCATTTTGTGTAGGCCAGGATATGCCATTTGTAACGTAATGGATGTTTTCACCCCTTTTATTCATTAGATCTGTTGCCATATATATGGACGCATTGGTTGCAAGGTGTGAGTTTAGAATTGGTTTGTGGCATAATGGTTCATTCAATTGGTTGCGGTATAATGATAACCTTTTTAGTATTCTGAGAGCCTGCAAACTGTAAAATGGCCGTGTCAGCACTCTAACATAAGACACAATGCTAAGCAAAATCACTCTCGGTTCTTATCAGGACTCTTTTTGGCAGGCTGGATCAAGCATCCTCAAAAGGTGTACAATATGTTATAGCTTCCCAGACAGCTTTGGCTTGTTCTTATGAAATATTCGCAGACCATAACCCTCGCCTGCTGCCGCATATCTAGATAAATGAGAAAGGATGATATAGAGGAAATTTCAGCCATGATTTCCGATGAGCTAAAATTCCATTTGCGGAGATGGTGGCCATGCTGCATTGCAAGTAGTAGTCCATATCTCTCCATAGACTGTCAGTGGACTCTTGTCAGCGGCTCTTTACAGTAATGCCCGTGACCTTTATATGATGAAGCACTGAGAGTCTCAGCCATGGCATGTCTCTCTGTCTTAGGGATGGTCGACAGGAAGTTGTTCTGACCCTCCCCAGTGCAAGGATGCGTGACAGAGACCGCAGGGCATCACAAAGGCCACTATTTATCTTTGTTACACCTTTTCAGATTAGAAAAGGTCCCAATTCCAAATAGAGAACATTACTTTTTTTGTTTCTTAAGTCAAGCACGCACTGTAAAACTGAAGCTGGTGTGCAACAAGAAGTGGCAGATGGTAGGAGATTCCCTGTTGCCGTCCGTTCTGGTATGCAGGCTTGTGAGATGCACCTCGGCTAGTCACAGATGCTACGAGACACTTCAAATTGGTGTTAAATGCAGCCAGTCTTCAGGTTACTAGTAGAGAGAAAACAGCTATGAGCAACATCCAAAGTTTTGCATGAAGGCCAAAATGTCCAAATTAGTCAAGGACATTTGCAATTTTAACCAACAGAAAAATGCTATATGCATATACAGTAATGACAATGAACAACTTTCGTTGACCAAAAAACTGAGTAGCATGATCCTGCAATATCAGATGCTGCAGTTTCAGGACATACTCACTATAGTAGAAGTCAGTGTGTTTGTGATTGCAACAACGAATGAAAATGTAACAAGAAACACCATTTTGCAACATCAAGCAACTTACTAAAAAAAAAATTTTTTTGTGCAGGTGACACTAAAAGCCTCACATTTTCAGCTTTAAATTGGCCGCATCTATTTTAGAAAAATAGTTATTAATTAATATATTAATATTAATATAATTATTATTATGGCTCAGCTAATTTTTGCAGAAAAAATAATTTCAATAGACAATCTAGAATTTCATGTGAGGCTTGAAAGATTTCATAACACAGATTTCTTAACGGTTTCACGGTTTCATAAATTTGCTGTATAGACCAACAGAATGCTGCTTAGTGTAAAAACTGACTTCTGTGGCAATGTTCATAATCTGTAAAAAATGGAATATTGCATAAATCATTTGCAAATAAAGCACTGACTTTATCATGCGAGTCCAAGAGAACACAATTGTCACCCTGCACCGCAAAACTAGTCTAAAGTCGCTGGGTTATATTTGTAGCAATAGCCAAAAATACATTCTATGTGTCAAAATTATACAATTTGATTTTATGCCAAATATCACTATATTAAGTAAACATCATGTTCCATGAAGATATTTTGTACATTTCCTACAGTAAATATTTTAAAACGTATATTTTTATTAGTAATATGCTGTAACATTTCTGTTTCTTGTTTACTATATGTCACTGTTTAGTTTTGGTTTCGTTTTCGCTCTTCCTGTGTTTCCTTATTTGGTCATGTTCCTGTCCTTGTTAAGTTAATTATTTAACAGTTCCACCTGTGTTCCTCACCTGTCCTGATTTCTCCCTAATGTGTTCATGTTTAAAACTCCGTTCAGTTTGTCTTGTCTTTTGTTGGATTATTAATGTTACTTTGAGTTTGTGTTGTGTACCTGTATCCTGTGAGAAATCTTTATTAAATCTGCATAAGTATTTACCTGTACTGTCTTCACCTGCCTGCATCCACACGAAAGCGTGACATATGCATTGCTAAGAATTTAGTATTTTGATCAGATTCCATTTTTTTTAAGTAGTTGAATCTCAGCCAAATAATATCCAAACCATACACTATATCAGTCGAAAGCTTTTGAATTCAGCTTTCGGATGATGTATAAATTTCAGATTTGAAAAATTGACTCTTATGACGGGTTTTGTTGTCCAGGGTCACAAATATCAGTAAGAAAAAGGAAATTGCTTCAATAGGAAGAGCCAGAAGCTTTTTTTTAAATACAAAATAAATTACTTGCACCTCAGAAAGTGCAGACAAAATGCAATAAACTATGTCATGTTATCTTGCGTTTGGAGGTGGATTCCTGATCTTTGGGAAAGCAGTCATGTGAGACCGTTCTGGGAGGCAATTATACCAAATAATTTTGATGACAGACTTTTGCTCAGGCACTTCAGAATGACTAAAGCTATATTTTAGATACTGTGCAATAAGACTGTCTACTGGTTAGTCCAGCTATGCTGTTTCTGTTTAGGCAAAGACACTTAATTTTTTTATGCAAATACAATAATTTATTTTGTAAGTGTCTTTCCATTATAGTTTATACGAATTTGATAAAAAAAAAAAAAATCCAATGCATTTTCAGATTTAATGTGCATTGTAGCATCTCCATCCAGTACTTTTTGTGCACTACAAACATTTGCATGCACAAAAATAAATAGATGGAAACATAGAGCTGTGCTTCACACATCTAACGATATAATGAAAATGTGATGCTACGTTAAATGTTGAAGTGGGCACCAGGTTCAGAAAGTAGAGATTGGTATCACTCATTTATTTACTACTGAATTAAGTTGAGGTATTCGATTTATTTTCCTTTGACTGCAGTGGAAAATGTGAAATGAATAACATATCAACCCAAAACGCAGTCTTCCAAAGCCTAAGCTCCTTCTCTGAACATGAAAGCCCTTCCAGAGAGTTTAGGCTACAATGAAGTTTTTGATGTAGTCCTTTCCATCTGAAGTGTCCTTGAAGTAAAAGAAGAAGAGAAGAAAATAGGATTGAGATGTTTTCACTGTATGGGTATTCTGCATTTTTCTCAGACGCTATATCAGCTGTGGAGTCACTGGACCAGTTTAACTCCTTCACAAGCTCCTATTATTTCCTCAGATGAAATCTCAGCAAACAGCGCTGCAGCATTCTTCAACTCAGAGCCCTGTTTATTTATAAATTTTCGGGGGTATAACTTATTTATTCTGCTTTTCATATTTCAGTGGTTGTTGAAAAAAACTGACGTCTGTGTTTGCTTTCAGGACCCTTGAAATGCTTGGATGTTTTTTGAATTCTTCATCAAAATCAGGGCTGATCAAGTCTTTCTGTGAAGACTTACTTTGACTTAAGCAGCAAAAGTTTATCATTATTGGCTTATCTGTCATAAATTTATTCATTATCTATTATCTATTCATATAAGCACCTACAGGCCGAGATGCTGGGATGGGATCTAGCAACCCGTGACCCTATAGGGCAAGCACTTTGGAGAATGGCTGGACGGATGAATGATTCATATTATTTTATCCGTACAGTGGTTTAAAATATACATGATGAAACAAATGGGGTATATACTGACTTGATTGTAGGGTCACAATTCAAAAATGACGTGTTTTTGTGGTCTGATTACACTACAAAACAAAACAAAACATAGTTCTACTTCTTCACAGTTCTTATCCATTTAAAATTTTATGTTTAAAGTTACTTAACCTATATATATATATATATATTATTATAGTCTTATGTCACTTTTGCATTCAATGTAATCTGATATCACTATTAATGTCTGTCTTTGATAATATACTAATGTTTAAAAATTTGGGGTTGGAAAAATATATTTAATATTTTGGAAGGTCCATGCTCACCAAGTCTGCTCATCAAGTTCATTAACAGTAAAATCTGTGTTGACTGCTTTCAATTTTAAATACTTTAAAATTCAATTTACTGTTTTGATACTAAGTGTATTTTCAGCATCATTAATTTAGTCTTCAGCATCCAATATGTTGATTTGCTTTATGTGTAATGACTTCAATTCACCTTTTTCTTCAAAGCTGAAGTTAGGCTATGGGTGATGTTCGTTAGATGAACGAGGAGAATAACAACATGCAGTAAACAGTAAAACTGTTTACTGCACTACAAACCGGTGTGTTTATAATTAAGATAATACATTTAAACTACAAGCTGAAGTTTGATGTTGGCTGGCTCTCAGCATCCTTGGGGCAAAAAAGCCAGAGTACTTGTGTCTCCTTATTCAGTCACTTAAATAAAACATAAATGAAACCTTTTGAAAGACTTTGATCTGATCTTGAATGATTTGTTATCCTCTGGCTCCCTCGTTTAGACAACATTGGCATTGTGGCCTTCCTTTTTTTAAAACAACATAAAATGCAATGACCAATATTATGTAATGAAAAAGATTAAATAATATTGCTTAATGATTGTCACAGTCAGCTGGAAGTGCCAGCCCAGATCAGGGGATGGCACTTCAGTGCCCAGCGAACTCTCAGTGTCTTATGTCTGTTTTCATTCATGGACTCTCATCAATGAACTCATGTCTCCGCCCACTTATTGGTTGTCTTGGTGTTTGATTGTTTGCTCCGCCCCTTGACCTACTTTCTCATGTACAATGTCTCATTATCATGAGACATATGTCTCCATGGTCCATAACCAACTGTCAACCCCTGTCGTTTTCCCACTCCATGTCCCCGTGTTTCCTTGTCTGTTTGGATTGTATTTACTGTGTACCGACCCACGTCTGGACTCTTACCATTCTCGTGCTCTGAGGCAGAGGCCTCCACCCTTGTCTCCCGGTAACTACCTTAAGCCTGTTTGTTTTACTCTGTGTCTGCTAATAAACAGCCTGCACATGAACCCGCATGTTTCCTTGCCTCGATCTTGTGACAATGATATTCCTTGCTATTTTCTATTGTCTTTTTTTTCCATTTCCATTTCAAAAAATGTGAATGATTTTTGGTTGAACTATTCCATTAACTTCTCCTCAACTATGTCCCTTAATATTGCACTGTAGCCACTAATGTAAACATAACATACCTGTATATTAGGGATGCTCCGATCACGATCGGCCGATATGTTTGCGCATTTTGTCAGTAAAGCCGGTCCTGTAATAAGCGCTAAATGCCATCAGGTGCGTGATTTCACATTGAGCCGTTTAAACCACACACAGCCGTTGTACACTGACGATCTGCGCAGGACATGTTCATTATCAGCATGGATTTGCGCGGCTTGACGGTATTGTCCTACACTGACCCTAAACCTACCCCTCACAGGAAACTATGTGCATTTTTAGATTTACAAAAAACTTCATCCTGTATGTTTTACTAATGGGGACCTAACAAATGCCCCTCACAAAGTCAAAATTTACTGGTATTCCTATTTTTGTGGTCTCCCTATAGAGTGATAAATACCAGGTGCACACACATATATTATATAAAAGCTTATATACGCTTATAAACACTTGTATGTATATATATATATATTATTATTATTTTTTATAATATTTATAATAATATAATTGCTATTAATCATTAATAATACTTTTAATTACAAATAAAGTAAAAAAAATAAAAATAAAAGTACTAAACTGCAACTCCCTTATTACAAATATTTTTAAATACATGACATACATGCTTCAATAGAAATTATAGTATATTTTAGTTTACCACCAATATTCAAATCATTTTAAACAGAGGTAAACTAATTGTGATAAAATGTACTTAAGTCGGTCAAAAAAGAGCTTTGAAATGTCTTCAGATTCCCTGACATATTACAAAGTAGGCCTATTATAGGCTAAATGTAACAAAGCTATTTTGAACAAGCCCAAGAACAGAGACAAATGCACATGACGAGCAATCCTGAATAATATTATCACGTTTTGTCAAATTGCATTCATTTTCTATTCAAGAAGCACCCTCAGATCAGAGCGAGCGATTCTCTGCTTCTCTGTGAAGGCCAGCCCAGTACGGCGCGTGCGGGCTACGCACATCTGTCTCCATGCTGACGTGTAGTGGTTCCCATCAGCGTGCGCAGGCGCAGAGGCGGCTGCACCGTGACGCTCAGTGACACCGGCGCTGTGCTGGAGTTTGACGTGGCACTCTCGGCACGCGATTCAACATCAGCAGAGGAAAGGACGCAGCTCATCATTTTCCTTCAGGTGAGTCTCTATTATCTTGTTAATAAACTAACAAACTAAAGATGTTTTTTTGAAAGACAGCCTTATTTTGAGCGTCATTATTCCTAGACTGTATAAGATGTGTATTTGTAAGTTTGGCTTGTACAGTAGGCTATGCCAGTTTCCGTCTCCAAGAGACAATATGTCGTAACTTTGTATCGCCGACAGCTGGTTCACGCGCATTATATTGATCCTGTCTATTGCGTGTGCTGAAGTCTCTGGACTTTATTCGGTAAAGTGAAACAACATATTACAGGTCTGTCATAACGGTCTTTGACGTGGCAGTTCAGGGCAGTGGCGACTGATACTGTACATCCACGCACAGCATCTCTCTTATATCCGCACTGCTCTGAATATAGTGTGTTGAAAGAAATAAATGAAATATTATCTTACCCTGACAGTTACTAAAGGCCTCTTGCAGAAATACTGACATGATGTCTTAGACAGGCCAGTCATTTTAGAGAAAGAGCAGCAGTGTTTAATTTTTTAGAGGATTTGTATTTAATAAACGAGACTGTTCTTTGTATATATATATATATATATATATATATATATATGTTTTGCTTTGAGTTGTTTGCAGGCTGTGCTGTGTTAAATAAGCTGCTGAAATAGTTCGTTTATTTGTATAAGAAGTTTATTGTAACTAGGCTTACTTTAGGCCTATAATTAATTGTAAAAATGTTAGTTTCATGCAGAAAAAGTGGTGCAGTAAAAACCTATTAATTGATCAGGGGCAATGGTAAAGCAGTATTATGTTTATAATATTTATGTTTATAATGTTTATAATTATGTTTAAACATAATTGTCATTTTACTGATTTATTAAAAATAAACAGAAAAACTATGAATCACTGTTTAGTTTATGGGAAATTCCCTGCATAAACATCTTTCTTGTTTTTGTTTTCGTATATGCATTTTATTTAGGCCTAATGATTTTATTTTATTTTTATGACACAAGGTTATTATAGTTAACGGAAACGAACGAAAAGACTAAAACTAGATTTGAAAAAGCATTTTTTTGTTAACTGAAATAAAAACAAAAACAAAAAAGTAAAAAAAAAAACGAAAACTAACTGAAACTGTTTTGTGTATGTATAAAACTAACTTAAACGAACTAATATAACAAAAACGGGTGTTTGACCCGTATGGCACCACGTAGTCTTTGACGTCACGTATCCAGTCTGTCCGCGATGCGTGATGGCTGCGGCGAAAGTCGGAAGAAAGCGGATTATGAGTCCTAGAGCTGGCCGATATATATCGAACGATATATTATGCGCATCTCGTCAGTAAAGCCGGTTCTTTGATTACAATCTCCAAAAAAAGCGACAAATCTAGCGTCTTCTTGGACAAACCTCAGCGAGTCTCTGGTAGTGTCTCTGCGTCTGCTCTGTTCAGCGAGCGGATGAGAGGAGCTGAGCTTTTGGTAAAATTAGTTTTTATGTTGCTTCTAACTCGCTTTTACATGCAAATATAGCCAAAATCACAGCATAGCCATTGTTTATATCCTATGTGTATTTGACTTCATCAGACAACGGTTTGATTATAATCAGGACTAACATCTTGTGAAATAGAGCTAGTTTAGAAGGCCTAATAATGGGGTGCATTCCAGTCACTATTTCATATTCATTCCGTTTTTCTGACAACAGAAACTGAAAAAAATAATAATAATATTAAATAAATATATATATATATATATATTGTTATTTAATACTTATTCTGATGATCTTGATTCATGCACCTGACAAATATACTAATTTACAAAAGAAAAAATAAATAAATAAATAAATAAAACGAAAACTATGACTGTAACTAATAAAAACTAAACTAAAACTAAGCAATTTCAAAATATAAAAACTAATAAAAACTATCAAATCTGCCTCCAAATACTAATTAAAACTAACTGAATTTGAAAACAAAAAGTCAAAAAGAAATAAAAACTAAAACTAATGAAAAATCCAAAACTATTATAACCTTGTAACGCCCCCGGACTGTGTTTTTGTATGTTGTCATTTTCCCCATGTGCTCCTGTGACCTAGTTTCTGTCTGTGTTGATTACTGTATGTTCTGTTGTTCCTTCCTCGTTTGTGTTAATTGCCTTCCCTTTATAACAGGGGTATTCAACTAAAGTTTAAAGAGGTCCAGTCAGGATTTTTTTTTTGAAGCAAAGGTCCGGAAGATTATAATG
>JAUCNO010001796.1:227076-239719 GCA_032353835.1 Enteromius viviparus
CCTTTTTAATATATTAAGAGCACTGAGTCTTAATTAGTTTGAGGCGTTCTGTTTCTTTTCGCCCTGCAAACTGATTCACAAGGATAGTTAGCTACCCCCCAAAATATGTGTCATCATTTACTCACCCACCAAACCTGTATGAAATGCACTACTGTTCAAAAGTTATGCTGGAAGTCTCTAATTCTCACAAAGTCTGCTTGTATTTGCACAAAAATACAGTCAAACATGAATTGTTATTACAATTCAAAATAGCTGTTTTGTATTTGAATATGTTTGAATGGGATGTAATTCACTCCTGTGATGCAAAGCTGAATTTTTAGTCTTCGGTGTCACATGATTCTTCAGAAATCATTCTAATATGTGACCCTGGGCCACAAAACCAGTCATAACAGTCTTCTGAAACAGAATAAATAATCTTTCTATTGATGTATGGTTTGTTAGGATACAGTGGGTTGCTATTTGGCTGAGATATAGCTATTTGAAAATTTGGATTGTTAGGGTGCAAAAAGATCTAAAAGTTGAGAAAATTCCAAACGAAGTCCTTAGCAATGCATTTGACTAATAAAAAAAATAAGTTTTGATATATATTACGGTAGGAAATTTACAGAATGGATTCATGGAACATGATCTTTACTTAATATCCAAATGATTTTTGGCATGAAAGAACAATCAACAATTTTAACCCACTAACATGTATTGTTGGATAATGTTACAAATATAACTGTGCTACTCATAACTCTAGGGTCATATGTAATGATTTGCTCCTCAAGATACATTTCATATTATCAAAATTGAAAACAGTAGTGTTTATTAATATTATTGTGGGAACTATGATATTTTGTCCCAGTCTTTATTAATTATTAAGCCCAAACTTTTGACCAAAGGCTGCAATAACTCCATAAAACGGCACACTCTTCTAAATTATAGCTTATTTTATGTTTCACAGTAAAAAATCGGGCATACAGGTTTGCAACAATTTTAGGGTGAGTAAATGATGGTACAATTTACATTTTCAGGCGAACTATCCCTTGAAGACGTGTTCATCATCAGAACAGCGAGTCTGGTTTCATTAAGGTCCTCTTCCTCAGTCCCATCTGAAGTCATGACCCACCATTTCATAAAATTTCACATTGAATGGCCTATAAAATTCTCTAAGCTGCTCAATGACTTCCTGGTCAATCTGAACGTGAGTTCTGCCCTTGGACTTGCCCAGGCACCGGGGCTGGCTGCTGCTTTCCGGCTTCTTCAGGCACGGGAAGCCTTTTGTTCGATTGAAGTAGAAGTGCTTGTCCGTGATGATGCGTTTGAGCCCCAGGAAGTCCTGCACGCGGCCTAGCTCTCCGGCCGGATCCGTGATGAGCCGCTCCCCGCTGACAAAATGGATCTGCGATAGACGGAAATACTGAAGCCAGTTCTCCAGGTGGAGGATGTACATGCCTATGCGAATGGCATTCCAGGAGGTGTCCACGATGCCTTGACTCCTATTCTTGAAAGCTAGTTCCTCAAAAGAAGGGATGTCGGGCTTCTTCGACAGGGTCTGTGTGTAGTCGGAGATCGCCCTCGTGACTGGGTTTCTCACTACTACGATCAGCTTTGTTTCACGAGACATGCTTGAGATGCGTCGTGGCGCCTCCCGGGTCACAAAGTAGCTAGGTGTTTTCTCCATGGTGATCTGACTGTCTAGAGTCCGCGGCATAAGGCCCCTGTGAAAAGATAAACAGAAATATTCATCAAAATGAATGTATAATATAGGATCACAAGGTTTTTTTTTTACCATGTAACCCCCCAACATTAACACTGGCACTCTTGGTAAATATAAGAGTAAAAAGCGCTGCTTAGTATGTGTGTGTGTGTGTGTTAAAATGCACTTATCAAAGGCAGCTTTCATTTTCTCATTGATTCTTTATTTATAACAAATTTGAAAAGATAACTATTTATAATGATCCCAAGATCTCCTCAGAGTCATAAGGATATTAAAAAAGGATAAACAAATAAATTATTAAAATGTTTTAATTGCATCAAATAAATAAAAACGAGCTTGTTACAATGTAATTATACACCAATTATACATTTAATAATAAGATATTATACATTAACTACATGTACTTACTATATGGGTAGGTTTAGGGTTAGGGTCTGACTTAGGATTACTTGCAGTCCAATTCTGCATATTAAGTACATGTAAGTAAGTACATGTAACATAACAAAGACACCTTAAAATAAAGTGTTATCAAAATATGAAATAACAGAACATTTTATAAACTAACATGTATTTTAAATATAAATAAATAAACAAATATATCATAATAATAAACATGTTGGAACATCAATCTCGCAATTTCTGTGTCAGCTGCTGCCACTATTAAAAAAACAAACAAAAAAAAAACTGTTGAAAATACAATTTTAAGTTAATGTAATGGTCAACATGGTTAACAGAACCTATCAAAATAAAATTGCCATATAATTACACTTTACAAATGTCAAATAAATTGATGAATTACATTTTTTGTTTTGTTGCAACCATAAATTTAGCTAATTTAAATTGTAGACCTAATTTTATTGCTCATACTTAGCAAAAGTACAAAGCACAAGCCCAAGTATTAAAATTCAGCTTGCAACTCCCCATTCATGTCCCTACAGACATGAATGATACATCAAATTGCTGGGGTGTGCTATTACTTTTCCGAGCATTCTGACATTTGGCAAATAAAACCAGGACAAAATTCTATAGCAAGTAGGAACCACGCTTGTGACTTGAGAAAGCAACCATCTCACAATAACCTAGCAATCGCTTAGCAACATGCTAAAAACCACTCACCCATAGTACAGTACCTTAGCAACCCTGCCAGCAAACCCTTGTGAGTTTTCCACAGGAAAACACCACTCGCATTTCCTCAGAGAGTGTAAAAAATGCATTATATTTATTTGAGGAAACCATATAAGCAACCCTGGCATTTTCTTTTCACAGCCTTGAGAGGAAAAGCGAAATAGCTAGTGGAACGTGGTCACCCCTCCAGCATGACAAATAGGAATTCAGTTACAGCAAGTGACAAAATAATCAGAGCGCACACATGAGGTTTTAATACTCGCCGGCAATATTTCTAGTCTCTTATCTCCCGGGTGAGTGTGATGCTGAAGGGTATGGGGAAATTATCAAATCTCAGGCACATCCTTTACTCCAGCTCATAAATCACCATCACCTGCATTACAGATGCACAATAGAGAGAACGGCTTGGGCAAATCTGGGACATGCGATATAGGTCATTATTTTCGCAAGTTTCTTCACGAAACCATCAAGTCCAACTTTAGAGTTGTTCTGACTTGCACTGATGAACTACATAAGGTGATATCCACTCGGTCACAGTTCTGTTGTCGTAGCAGTTAGCTGCTGCCCCAACAAGCTCTTTGAAGGAGCGAGCGTATTAATGGTGCCGTAAGCAATTTTTATGGTGCGGCACGCAGAAAACTTACCCTCTTATCTGACAGATATCACTGAAACAGGTGTCTTGAGAAATCACACTCCTTTCTGTGACAGCCCTAGGCAGGAAAGCTGCTATCTGAATGCAGGATGTTACCGTTTATCCAGTAGGAAGTCATTTTGAGTGTTCGGCTTCGTTGACATGATGTGCGCGAACACGTCTATGCTGAGTGGGGCTCAGTGTTGCTGAATTCTTTCAATGGAAAGTAGCTAAAGCCAACCTGAAAGTCACTAGATGATGTAATAGGCTAATATGCACGACGTAATTGCGCCATATTGACTATTATCAGTAAAACTGATTTTATTGAAAGCACTGCTCTCTGGCGCTCAATGAACAGATCAGATGCAGAGAGATGTGTGCTCGCTGGGAAAGTAAGCAGTACCGACGAGTCTCAAAAAAGAATTTAGCCCAAGAAATCACTAGACTTGTTGCTAGAGGCTTTTTTAGGGGAAAAAAGTGACTTAAGGGGGTCTAAAAAGTTGCTAAATCTAATGAGAAAGTTGACAAAATTGAACACGGCAGTATAATTTAGAGGGTCAAGTTAGCAAAATAGCTAGCAGTTTAAAGACATAAAGCAGTAAGAACTTTTTTTGTTTGTTTTTCCAAGCTTGTATAATTTTTTATACAAATATCATAACTGGATCTTCTGTAGTGATGAAAAGTTCAGATCATTTGAATTTGTATTTGGATCTTTGAATCTCGCTTATCACAACGAATACACAATGAAGTCATTTCATTAATTTCAGCAGAATGTAGTTAAACCATTACATGTTAACAAATTTATTCCCTGACACATCTACTTATGTGATGATCACATTTAGAATAAGAGCTATAATGCAACCAAAGCCATTTACTTGATTTACTCATTTAGGCAATGCAGTCTAATATGCTGCCTTTATGTGCTATTTCCTATATCCGCCTTATGAAGTCATGATTATGAGCTTATCGTTTTCAAGTTCTTTAATGCCAGAAAATATAAAGTGTAGCATCTTGACAATCCTGGAATTTTAATTTCACAGATTTTTAAAACACATGATATGCTTCTAATGACTGCATACATGTAAATGCACTACTTTAGTGACAAGACAAAAGGATGTAGTTGTTGTGAGAACAGCATTGGCAGTGATTTTACCCTCTACTATCTTTAAAGTTTATGACCCAATTCGAAACTCTGATTATCAGAATTATTTCAGAATTTCACATTAGAAAATACGACTTGAGTGGCCTTTTTGTATTCAATTTCCAATAAGAAAACTTGTATTTACAATAACTCCGATAGCATGTAAAGGCAGCATAAGTTAACTTCACCTCCCAATCTGACTCATTTGTTCTTTTGTCATGTGACATCTCCGTAAGCTAAAGCTATGTCGTCTGTACTAACTGTCATTAACTGATTTCGGTATGCAGTACTGCAGACAAGAGAAAGAATGACTCAAACCCGAAGATTTGGGAGAAAAACAAATCATTTTTCTTTTTCGGTACATACTTTTATGGGATGAATGAACAACTCAAATCTAAATGCAAAGACTCAAGAGGAAAAATAAAGATTTCTGTTTCCTTTAAAAACCAGTAGAATATTGGACATGCTTGGTCAACATGAAATGAACGAATCCTTAAGATCACTCGGCATTACCAAGTAATATTAAAGGTTTGTTCAAAATAAACAAATCATTTATGATCATGTATCATCCTGATCTTCAGGAAAAACTGTAAACTTTATGTATGAAGCATGATGGGCTCCAATCATTTCATCATTTCTTAAAAGCGATTGCTTAATTCATACTGCCCTCAAACAAAGTTTCTGACCAATATTTATTTTCTACTTTGATAATTTACTAGTATGACCCTTAGCGGTGTTTATCACAATAATGATTTAAATTTTCCACGGCCAACCTGCTCCAAGGCAGACAATGTTCTGTTTTAGAGATCTCAAATTTCGGAGCATTATGACTCGTCTCTGTGACACTCACTCCCCAATTTTTTTCATAGTAAAAATAAACAAAAGAATTAATTAATAAATAAAAATCAAATCATCCTGTCTTTGACAGGGAATTGCGCTGACTCTCTCTTGAGAAGTGAATCACTGTTTTACAGTATGTTAATGGCTGTTAATTAATGATGTCACACTTTCATGTCTAAGTATGACAGCCTAGGTTGACAAAAAAAAAAAAAAAGTTTATGATCAGTGTCATGCAAATTGGATTGGTTTGGTAACTCTAAATGAATAAAATTGGCAACCCCCCCCCCAAAAAAAATATATATGAATGAGCTGTGTTCAATATATATTGTTCAAATGCTCCCTGCTAATATACTTTGCTATTTGATTAATGAAGTAAACTTGTAAGGAATCAACATTAGCTAATGGATGAGATATTCGTTATACATTTACATCCCTCATATATTTCTTCTGAGACGGTATTAAACCAAGCTATAAATGAACTTTTTATGTGATTACATCAGCGTTCATCCATTAAATTGAGAATTACAGCTATAAGAAAGGATTAGTGAGGGCTTAAGAATTTAAATCTTAGGGAAAGACTGTAATAAAGATGGAAATTATATTGTCCGTCTTTATTGTATGGAACACAGGGGTCAGAGAATAACCTCGAGTTTCCACCAGTTTTGACTCATCCCTGATTCATAATGGGCTTTCCTGAAGCAGGAGTTGCTATACGGTACCTCCATAGTCCTGAAAATATTGATCCATTTAGCTTGATTTATAAATGGTGTGTTCCTGGCCAGGGTGTCTCTGTTAGCCTTAGCGATTCAGGGCCAGAGGCAGCCATTAATCTTACATATGGTGCAATGGAGCTTCACCCACTAAACAACTTTACTGTGTGTTTGAATGCAGAGCACCAATCATAGCCTTATACTGATGCAATGCATACATCAGTTACTTACTCAAACTTGTATTTCTTTCCAGACATCCATCAAAAATGCACTCCAAAAAAAAAAAAAAAAAAAAATTTCTGAGTCTTATTGATGTTGTAACACCAGACTTCATTTTTCTTGCAAACTCTAATATTTCATGCATCGCTAAGGGTTGAATTTATGCTTTATTAAACTCGGATAAAGTGCACTATAATTGTCCTCAGTGAATACTGATTTTTATAATGTGAATATTTGTGTGAAATTATTATTCAATTGTGCAGAAAAGACATTTCTTTAGAATTACGTGTCCCTTTATACAGAATGTTTATTAAAAGAAAGGCTTCGGCCCAAACTCCAATTTATTTTGTGTTTGTGCCATCTCCTACCTCTGTACTCTGAGTTCTTTAATTAATTGCATTTTCAAGAATCAAAAGATGGCATGAATTTTCCAGTCTGCCTGTTATCACATCACTGATGTGCCTCTCATCTGCTGTCTTGAGATGGGGGCTGGCAGGTGCTCTGTTGCTTACATAAGAGTCTGTTCTTTTAGAAGAAAATTCATTTAGTGAAAAGAGTGAAGGCTAAGTTAGCTGAACGCCGGAATAGAGAGGTGCTAATTGCAAAGTGGTGCACAGAAGCGTACTGCTGGGTCCACAGTGAAGACTAGCCAGTGAAGTAGCCATAAGTGGAGAAAAAGTTGCTGGCACTTAGTAAAATATTTTTTGAAAGCTTTGATTTTTGTGGCTAATGCAGAAACTAAACTAGATGGTAACCAGAAAAGATTGTAAAATGCAGTAGAAGTAAGAGCTAGTTAGAGCTTTACTTCATTTTCACTTTCAATTAAAATATTCATATTTCCTTTTAGGGGCTCTAAATAAAATGGTAGTTCGCCAGCTGGCAGAGGACTTCTCAGAAGTACGTGATTTAAAACACTCTATCATAGTTCTGGATGAACTGTTTTTGAGCCAATCACCTGAGTCAAAATGTGATTATTATGTCTCGGAGAATTCTATCATGATAATGCTGATTGGATGATGTAGCCATAAAGTGTTTTACTAAGTTGAGCTGTGACAAGAAAGTGACCTTTTAAGACCTATACTGTAATTAAGTATCACTAATGTCTGGCTCACACTACAGGATTTTAGCCTGATTTAGGCTGGGTATACACCACAAGATAATCGGGCTGAATTTGGGCCAATTTCTCCCCTTCCGGCAATCCTAGGTATGATTGTCTTGGTGGTTTAAAGATTGTCTTATGAGATTTTCCTGAGAGCTGTTCGTGATTTTTAGTCGAGAATTGGAGCAAAAACCTTGTCATGCACCTCGATCGGTCTCGATGTTCGGCGTGGATTATCTGGTTATAATCGGAGCTCACCGATGGAACTTTCCCGATGTGTTCACGCACAAATCTGGGCCACCCTGATCATATCAAACATGTTTGATATTTAGGATTTTAATCGGGATGATGACGGCTATATGATCACTTTAGTACCTTAACAACCAATGCACGCAAAACAGCTGCTGCTGTAAGTTACGGCTCTGTTGGATAGCGGAGATGGGGTTTTGTAGTAACAGAAGAGTCTGAATATTGTGTGGAAAACATATCATAACTATAGAAGAAAGAGAAGCGCTGAAATCACTTCAGTTTTGAACTTATCGGGTGAGTACAGAAAGTCGGCTAGCTAGCTAACGTTAATATCGATGACGATCCGCTGAGTGAGATCATGTGAGGTGCTCGTTCTGGCATTTTTGAGGACATTTTTAGCAATACAGAAATCTCAGCCAGAACATGTCTAAGAGTCACCCTACTGGTCCTAATGAATATTCGCATTGCAAACTTTTGTGGTTATATGCATAGATTCTAGTTAGTCTAGTAAGAAATAACATAACGATAAAATAACATAAAATAACGACAGCAAGCTATCGTTCTAATCCATGACAACACAAATTTTATTCTATAGTACACCTTTTTAGATTGCCAAGAGAATGCAAACAGTTCCCTTATGCCATGTTTACATAATTTGGTTTAATTTTTAATTTGATACTGAGCTAATTAATTGACAGAAGTCATTACTCAAACATCTGAGTGACATCATTAACAAAAGTTCTAAAATTGTTAAACCAACATGGTTCGAAAAACAATCAGGACACAGTCACGACCAGCTGGCAAATTACTCCAACGATGCATTGCACTAAGCAGTGAGCTAAATTGTTACATGGAAAACAGACATTAACCAAACTTTGCCCATTGTTTTTTACACTGCTTAGCATAAGAATACAAAGACAATCTGTAAGTAAAGTGTGTACATACAGTCTAGAAATGACTCTGTAATAGGACCGATTTTAATAGCAACAGCAAGCCAAAAATGTAAACATTTTAATCACCAGCATAATTCCTCTGCAATTACATAATTAATAAGCTTATCGTGGTGCAGCAAAGGAAACATTTTTATCTTTTCCTATTGAAGTCGGTTTCTTGCAGAATTAAAGAGAATTAATTCCTAATTAAATTTCTATCATAAACAAGTAAGACATACAACAATTACCACCAGTTTGAAACCGAACGTTCCTTGGGGAACGTTTCTATTGTAACATTTACTTCAGCTATTTTTCCAAGCCTTGCGTTTATTAGATCACCGAATCTGTAGACACAGGTCTACACAATGGAGGATATCCTGATGTCTGGTATCAGCGGCTTTCACTTTTAATGCAGATTGACATTCTAATTCATCAGGGGGCTTAGTCACTACTTACTGCCAGCAGATCCACCACCTCAGAGAAATGAGAAATGACATCAGGCAAAGGTCTGATATTACATCTGAAAGTTACAGTCCTGTTAATTGTCTGCCAGAGCACGATGTATTCCTGTTGTCTTTTTCTGCTGAAGAGAAGTTTTCAGAGAGCCGGGCAGCTCTTATGATATGTCTGGGATCTGCTGACAAGGTCGTGAGAGCTCTGGAGAACAAGCTATGTGAATTGCATCAGCTAGTGTCATATTAATACCAGCAAACCTAAAGTTATCCTCTCAAATTAAAGTCTCCTGCAGGCTCTTTTGTCAGCCCAGGGATCTCTATTCTAGGACCACGTTGTGAGCTGGACGATGAATGCAAAAAACACAGCTTTAGACAAAAAAATCTGACGAGTATGCATGCCGTGCTAAGTGCAAACCAATGTGCCGTTCCTACCGAGGTCATTGATTCTGATTAAAAAAGGCTTCGGGCCAACCTCCACGCTGGGTGCGCCGCACCTTTGTGTGTCACACGATGCAGTTTGTTTGTCTAATAGATGGCAGTGCACAGGATGCAGAAGGCCTTTTAGAAGCTACCTAACCTTTCTTGGGGAAATTTTCAGCTTGGGTGTGAGATGTGGCTCTGGCAACTTTTGTAAGCAAATTAATAATGCATCTGTTTTCACAGTGGCACAATATTCAAAGAGCGTTTGGACGAGACAGACTGCACAAATTAAGTGCATCTCTGAAAGTGAGGTGCCTGCATGATCTTATTTGCGTTTGTATGTAAAGTGTGGATCTAGCTCATGTAGGACCAGATTTATTAGCAGACTCAGGATTTCCAAAAGATATGCACTGAAAAATTAGAGATTGCGTGGTTTTTGACCACACTGCATATGCAGTAGACGTTTCCCTTTCAGACAAAAAATGTATGGGAAGAGTATATTTAAATAAATCATGCAACGTGATTAATAAGGTTTGTGCTATCAGATTAATAGCACTATTATTTAACACCCAATCTGTTTTCCACTTGACATGGCTGCAATAGTTTCTCAGTTCCATATATTTACGTATATTAAGAGTTAAATAAAAAGAAATATAGAGAATAGAAAAAGTATAGAGTGCTAGAAGCCAAGCTACTGCTATGCCTTTTTCTTTTGCTTATGTTATTTGTATAATAAATACAAAGAAATGGAATAATTAGAATAAAAAAGTCTAATGAATAATAATTGTAATTAATGATTAGTTAATTGATGATCAATTCATGTTAATTTTATTGTTTAATCAGTGAGATAAAATATGTTCGATGATGTTTGTGTTGTTCGATTTATTGGGCGCATTTTCCTAATTTGATATTATAATGGTATACAAAATATCAACATAATTTTGAGAAGTTAGTTTTAGGACACAGATGGTGTTATTTGCTCAAAAATATCTATATAAAATGGAATGCAACAGAAGACATTTTATGTCTAAATCTGTGCATATTTTAATGTGTTTTAGAAGCTGCTAATGCAGCACTCCATCAACTGTCATCTACTGTATGAACGGCTCCACCACTGACTATATGATTACAGATCAACTCATTCTTTGCACACTATCTGATAATACTTAATACAACCAACGTAAAAAAGGATTTTAATGATTGAAAAGTAAAAGAAGTTCAGTTGTAAAGAAAGACTGTAGGGCCTATAGCAACTTCTCTAGATAGTGTCTAGATTCAACTTTGATACCACTTCAAACAGCCCTCACATTAATCTATCATTCTTTGTCTGTTATTTTAATAGTACGACTTGCTAATGCCTGTTTAGATTATCTGTGAAACATTAGGAATGTGACTTTGACTGACTTTGCAGCTCACTATTATATATATATATATATATATTTAAAACCGTTATTATCATACACTGTTCTGATGCAACCTCATGAGGATTTTTCTAGAAGTTCAGACAGACTGGGGAATGCAGCACAGCTAGAGTACAGTCGACTTTGCTCTTTGATTGCTGCTTTATGGTGTTTTCTTTTAATTCTGTATTCCTGAACCTTCACTTCAAATTGGAACTTGTAAGTCCACCATTTTGATCCTTAGAAATGTCTACCAATGTCTGATGAAAAGGTCAGTTTTGAATGTTCAGTCAATATGATATACTAAACTCCCTCCTGATACTGTCTGAGCAGGACTGGGAATAAAAACTGTTTTCTTCTTGATGCTTTCATGCACTCAAGCTATTCTGACCTGTATAACAATTCTGTGCGTATACAATTCCAGGATTAAATGTGTGAAGCCATTTGCACTTCCCTCTTTTCCAGGGTGGATTTTAGTCCATTTATGTGTGACGGTGTCCTGAGGTTTGTTTTTTCTCTACACTTGCTATAGAAATCTAATGACTCAATTCACGGGTATTAAACCTAACCTGGTCATATTTAGATAATGTATGCTCAAAGGCTCTGCAGTATTGCATTAGCTGAAGTCTTAAACCTACATGTGCAATTATTAACTTATGCTTCCGTTTCTTTCTAATTAATCTAAGTCTCATTGAGCTAATTAAAGTGCTTTATGGCAGGACAGAGAATTGCACAATCATATTGGTGCAAGTGCTGATCTGATTGCTATTTCAAATGAAAAGCATCAATCACTGTGACAAAGCTGCAGGGACATACGCTCACAGAGAGCCTCATTTCCTGTCTCAGTTCAAATGCTTTTCATCGCTGACACTCTTAATGAGCCCATCCCAGTTAACAATATCCTGTGCACGGGTCTTCCTATGGTCATGTACAGTACAGTGTCAGTTTGTCTCTTATGGCACTTTTTTCTGGGTTTAATTACATAAATATTTTCAACAAAGCTTTTGCGTGGCATCTAACATGTTTAGCACCAACGCTGTTGAAAAGTATTGTTGGAAACATTTGGAAGTGGGTAGTTCATGAGTCTCGCGTATAGCCAGACTTTTCTAAACAGTATCAACTCAGTTTGCAGCTTTTTCTGGCCAAGAACTGCCCACTTACAGTAGATGGGAAGACAGCAGCCAATCATAGAATCATTTGTTTTTATATGCTGTTTAGATGCAGGTTTATATAAAAATTTAAGAAACAACAAAGAATCTTTGCAACTAAATGCCAACTATCATTCATCAGGGTGTTAATAGTTAATATCTTCTAACACTTATTTTGATACTGACTATAAGAAACTTTGTTTATGTCAACTTATTCTGCTAACCCTAAACCTACCTAACCTACGTAGTTACAAAATAATGAGAATTTGTAGTACATGTAGTTGACATGTAGTTACTTCATAGTGTCACGCTTTTGTCTGTGTGTAGTGTACCTTGTGTTTTGCTCCTCCTCTTTGCCCTTATTTGGTTATTCCTGTCCTAGTTTAGTTTTTGTGTTAATAAGTGTCCAGTGCCTAAATCTCGAAAGCAGTTTCAGATTCCCGCGAATTCCAGCCCGCCTTGTCATGGTCCTGTTTCAGATTTGTGGTCTGATATGCCAACCCAGTCTCATACAAAAACGTACCCTGACTACGTTGGTCCAAAGCGCAAAACGTAGCGGTGTTACAATAATG
>JAUCNO010001796.1:283358-296922 GCA_032353835.1 Enteromius viviparus
ACACACTGACGTCACATACGGGGCACGAGGCTACATTGCGCATGTCATGAACCGTCGAACCGTGCGATGCATGCATGCACCGAACTGAGACAACCGTACCGAACGGTTCGTTTTTTTTTCGTGAACCGTGCCACCCGTAATATCTACATATATCTGTTCCTGTGCTGTGATGCAATGTTTAATTGTTAGCATCATTAATCCAGTCTTCAATGTCACGTGATCTTTTAGAAATCATAGCACAATATGGAGTTGCTGCTCAAGAAACATTTATTATTATTAAAATGTATTATTATTAAAACTAACAGCTCATTTCTATTGAAACAATAATACATTTCCATAATGCACACACAGTATATATTTTTAAAGTATTTACATGTATATTGGTGTGTGTGTACTGTATATACAGTATATATATATATATATACATATACTGTGTTGGGCAAGCTTCTTGTAGTGAGCTAAGCTATCAGTTACTCTACATTGGATTCAGCTTAACTACACTAAAGCTACTACCCTGGGAATATAGCAAGCTAAGCTACAGCAACCTGGTAAAAGTAGTTTGATAAATCTAAGCTAATTGAACCAACTTTAAATCAGTGCTAACTTATTGATAAAAAATGTAATTCAAACAAATTATTTATTTAACAATTGTTCCAAAAACAAACATAATAACAAATAACAAAAGGTGTCGAGAGTGTGGATTAATATCTGATACTGTATTTATATCTGATGCTAGCACCAAAAAAGCTCATTGCGAACCGCAGTTAGAAGTCACTGACATTGTATGGTAGTGGTGTTATATACTGTTCTAGGATCATTGATCCATAGCATTTGTATTTCCTAAAATGTACTGTAACATTAGCTTGTGTGGACGCTACCGCACTACTTGATCAATAAAAGAGCTTTGCTACTGAAAAGCTATTTGATTCAGAAAACAGCGACGCTACCAACAGCTACCAAGTAGCGTCACTACTTGTAGCTGTATATATATATATTGTGTGTGTGTGTGTGTTTATAAATTTAATATATAAAGGTTACATATTTTTCTTTAAATACATACATGCATGGTTGTGTATTTATATATACATAATAAATATACACAGTACACACAGATACTATGTAAACCTATTCATTAATTTATTTCTTTATATTTTAATACATATGGAGGACTATGAGACTATACCTATTGGTAAATGAATAAAGTGACATTTTGCATGGAATAGATAGCATTTAGTTTACAGTCACTTCACATAGTAACAGCAATCTGTGAAGCATTAACCTGACTCTCCTCACTAAGTATATTTTTTGATCTATTGAAATGGCCTCGGCATATCTGATACCCCCGCAGAACGTGACCCTGGACTGCAGCGGCCCGGTCCTCGTGAGAGGAGGTGTGAATGGACCAGAGCGTGGTTTGCGTGAGCGTACAGTAGGTCAGCGATTGTGAATGCAGCCTTGTTGTGTTGCGAGGAGTTAATGGAGGCTGCGGCGGCTCTCCTTTAACAGATTACAGCAGCTCTGTGTCACGGGGAAAGAGAGGCAAGGTCTGCAGGCCATCCATCACGGGCCCTGTCTACATCCAGCCTTAGTCTGGCTAAGTCGTGTGATAAAGGTGCATGTCAGCTCCCCTCTGCTGCTCAACTGCATCCAATCCCTGCTGAAATCCACACTGGGGTTCTGGCTGGCGCTCAAATCCACGCTGTTCAGCTCCACCTGCGGCCAACTTCATACACAGTGGAGAGACTATCCAGGTTTGACTTGCTGCTCTTTTTTTCTTGCTGTCAGTTTTTTTTTTTTTTTCTTTCTTCAGCTTCTTGTAATTTTTCTCCTGAAGGATTAAAGCCCCAACTGTGAGGAAACATCCAGCAGTATTTCTGTGCATATGACAGGGCTCGCTGCTCAGTGCAAGAGGACAATTACATAGGCCCGACCTTATTGTGTGGCAAATCCTCTATCAGCTTGCACGCTCAGGGGAATCTCAAATTAATCCTGTCTGAAAGAGTGAAAGCCCAATCTTGTGTTTCTCTCATGTCATTAATACCAGTACAGTATGTGCTCACTTCATTCAGATTAACTGCCTGCATCCTGCTTGCTTGTTGGTTTTGCTGTAGGTCCCCAGTCATCTCCATCACAGACCTATTTATAGTTGCTTTTCGAGTAACAATACTTGGGCTGTCTCCCTATTGAGTCACTGCACATGTAGCCATTTATTTTTTTACTGGAACAATGCAACAAAACATCATTTGAAACAATAGGGAGCACATCATTGTTTAGAGATCTCTATTTTTGCAGTCCACTACTTCAGTGTTTTTTCTGACCTACACATGTAACTTATGCATGGCTATTTAGGCACCAAACTTTGGTAATTTGAACAATGTATTGTAAAAACGTACGATATAATGTAGGATTTTTGGCAAGAAAAGGATGAATGTTTACCACTAACAATTTTAATTGTGTGAAATTAGTTTTGATTATCTGGTGACATGTGCCAGACTTCTACAATTATTTATTCCAATCCTGCATTCAGATCTGCCTCAATCTAATGAAGAACCACTGAATAGAATGCTTTCTTTTCTGTGGAATGTACATCATAAGATTGAAGAATGGCGCTATTTGCCTTTTGTCACAACTTTAATAGGGTTTTGTCAAGCTTTTGAACTTTAAAAAAACAAAACAAAAAACAGAATAATAATGATAATAATAATAAAAATGAATAATTTGCCAAAGTTGTTTATCACTTAAAATCTTCGTTCACTGCTCTAAGGACTGCCAGTGAATAAGGATTTTAGTTTTGGCTTTTTCATCTCACAGTTATTGTTGGTTTTGTAGGGTGATGATGTACTCTAAGGAACTTCAAATGGAAAAGGAGTGACCAGATTAGTGTTTTATTGTTAGTTGATTTTTTTGTCCAAACTAGAATCATCAAATGTTGTTGGTTGAAAAAGTATCTAAACACACACCACTTGTGTCTCAAAAACACCGCTAGTTAAATGAGTGTTAATATGTCTGGGTGGTCAAGATTTTAAAGTACAATTTATGTTGATGTTTATTTATTTTTTTCTCCTTATATTTGCCAATACATATCAACCTACTAGACAGCACTCAATCATCTTCAGAATTACGCACAACACCTTTAGTAACTATCAGTGATAAATATAACTTCCCCACAAGACAGAAAGCCAAATCCTCAGTAAATAGTAAAAGATTGTAAAAAAATATCTCATTCAAATGAAATTATAATGTAGGGCTGTCATAAGAAAAAAACACTTTTTCAGAGACCCCTGTTTCCACTAATTCTCTTTCTACCAGCTTTCTCTATTTCTATACATGATAATTCCTTAGAGGTGTATCAAGCCCCTGATTGGTTGTAGCAAAACCATTGGATTTGCTTGCAGATCTGTCATTTTACACTGGCTGATCCCAGTCTTCTAGTACCACATCATATATATTTTTTCATCCGATTTTCATATCAAGACATTCGAATGTGGCCTCCATGTGCTTAGCATTCAAATAATGCATAGGAAGTCATTTTCACCACCGCAGGCGCAATACAGTATTTTGTTTGAAGAGATCATTACCTTTCCCCCCAGTTTCTCACCCGGCTTCCTTTCCTGCTCTGTCTGTGCAATCTGAATGCACAAAACCTTTCCCATCTGAATCCATACCTAATAGGAATATGTAATACATTTCACACCTTTGATCATCTGAAATTGGGGAGATAGAGTATCTATCCAGTGCCATCAAACAGTGCAGCACTCTTATCTTAAAAAGTCCAACAGAGCTGAAAAGAAGCTTTTCATGTCCTTTTTTTTCTCTCCATACTCAATGCTCAGATGTTCGCTGACTACTGCTTTAGTGCTGAAGGTCAAAAAGTAACATAAGGGCAGTTAAAGATTTTTGACACTACGTGTAATTGCTGCACAGGTTCTGCTTGAACATCTGCCAGCCTCATTTGCAATTAATGACCATTAACGCAGAGCAATTTATGCGTGTTTGTGTTAGGTTCGAGAATCTGCGCTTTTTAATGAAGCAAATATTGATTCAGATATTTTATGATGCAATCATTAATTTCCATTGACTTGCAAAAACGAACAGTAATTTAAGGCTTTGGGTTATGAATTCCTTTGCATATTCAGTGGCTTACACATGCTTGGATGCATCAGTTTTTACATTGTTTGATGCTGAAATGTACAAAGTACACATACTAAAATCTAAATCAAAAACATAAGCAGTGTTACATATTTACAGCTAGCACTATATTTTAAGGTCTCCTTGTTACTCGCACTTGCATGTGCTTACTATTATAATAAACAATAAAAAAAATAAATTATGAATCTATTATAATATGTTATAAATCTATATGTCATGACTTGCCGGTGATGTCGCGGTCTTGCTTCTCAGCGGGACAGAGAGGCTCGGAGACAAGAATTCCAATGAATGAATCTTTAATAAACGGAAACAAGGAAGGCTGACGAAGGTGCGCAGACCAACGCAGACAGTCACACAACATAACGTACCTTAACATGACACTATGAATCTATTATAATATATATGTTATATGTTCATGCATAATTACATTTTATATATTAATGTTTTATTAGTTTCAGTGAATACATGAACACGTCTGAGATTACGTTGAACTTTTAGAAAGATCTGTTTCGCTTAGTTCTTCACCATATTCTCTTGTCCTTGTGGGACAGTGAAGTGTCAGAGTTCAGACTCTCAGGGGATGCAGACATGTACTCAGGGGATTGAGACACTCATGTAATAGCTCAAAAAATGTTCAGTTGCTTTATATGTCAGTAATGTGATTATCAAAATGACTGGAGCTATACTGTAATATACAGGATCAGGGCAAATATAGTCATTGCAAAAAAATTATTTTTTAAACACCCCTTATTTTTAATTATTTGTGTTAGACTTTCATCTGAAATGAACATGTATTTCTGCTTTTCTTAGTTGACCCTTGTCATCAGAGAGAGATCGGAAATTTCATGTGTGTAGTGCTTTTACCAACTTATCTCTTTCATATATATATGTGTGTGTGTGTGTGATAGGGTAAGGCAAGGACTCATATCTGTAATTATGCAATATTATAATCATAGAATATTTCTTATAATATCAAATAAAACCTGAACTTGAGTTGACAGAATAACTATATGATACTCTACTTGCCATCCAGCTGCAGGTAGCAGTATAATGATACAGCACTCAGAGTACTTGACATGACATGCTGTGAAAACAAGTCCTAAAGAAAAGACATTATTATTGCACCCCATGATTACATTATTCCTCTCATACCATAAAAGAACATTTGAATTCAAAACAAGTATAACACCCATTGTAGAAACGTGAAATACATCTAACTTAAGCAGTGAATAGATTGCTATTGAGCTCAAGCCAACTCTGATATTGGGCAGTTTATAGATTTGAGGACCTGAGACAATGAAAAAATCATCCATTGTCGCTTGTCTTTGCTTGTGAATTTGTCAATGTCAGTCCAGCCTCATTATTTCTTAATCTGCGAAATGAAGCAAAATCAGGTTCCCGGTCTAGACGACCGAAAAAAAGTAATTGTGTTTAAAAAAATGTACTCATGCCATTATTCCCCTATAATTCGATTGTGTTGATTGATGTATCTAGGTACTAATATATATAATATATATATATATATATATATATATATATATATATATGTATATATTCAAGAGATTTAGCTTTACTGAAGTTACATTGGTTGGTAATTTCTGTTATATAATATATAATTTTATTAATAATGCTTGTGTCACACCCCAAGTACATAATAATAGTTTTTAATATTTGGAAACGGTGTGTGTGTGATGGTAATTTTGGTTACATTATTTTACCGTTAGATTGTTTTTTATGATGGAGTCAGCAATAAAGACTTTTATATCGAAAGAACATGAAACAGTTACAAACTAGAAAATGATTTTACTTTACTTTTTTACTTTACTAAGACACAGCCAACAAAAATACTGAGCAGCACTGTCATTGTAAAACATAGTACTACAAACATGTAGCTTTCCTCAATGCTTTATTGTGAATATGAGATTGAGCTGAAGAATGAGCAGTGTATCAGAGGCAGGTATTCTCACACAGTACATTTACTGTATGTCTCATAAAAAGCTACATAATATAGTGAGCTTAGTACAAGCCTTCAGTAAAGCGTCTCAATACTCCTTCTTTACATATACTAATTGAAATTTTGAAATTAGGAAAGGAAGCATGTGTTCAGCTGTTAAAATGTCAATTTGAGATTTGAGTCCGTGGCAGAAGAGAGAAGGTACTGCAGTTCTGCAAATTCAATGTGTTTTCAAGACAGTCAGTGGTTCTTTCTTTCTTTCTTTATTTAGATACTTGTGTCGTGAAACTGTTGTATGAATACAATAACTATTAAGCAATTTTAAAAAGTTAGAAGAGCAATATTACACTTGTACTGGTCTGATATCGCTCTGTATCAGTATGGGTGTGATTACATACGGCTTTAGCCGTGTTGACATACAGTAGTGAGATACAGAAATGCTCAAAATTTTTTCTTTGTCATATTGGATATGTGCAGATTTTTTTGCCATTGTGTTTATTTTACTAACGATTAACTGAATTTGACATGTTTTTTTTGGAAGTTGTCTAAGGAAATGCAACCTTGAATTTCTGTAGAATGTACAATCCAAGCATTTTCATTTTTAAAAAGCTGGAGTTCAAAAGGTAACGGAACACGAAAACGACTCAGGTTTACACAACATGTGCATGCATCTTTAATGTTGTAATGAGTGTGTTTATCAAACTGTCCGTAAGAACATTATTTCCCCCCTGAAAACAACTTGCGGCTTTTATCATTTCTGCAACGATGGGGTCATCTAAGGTTCTGCTAAATATTTCTGTTCACCAGTAGGCAGATGCATAACACCATAATGGGATCTGCACTTGTCTTATAATGAAACTTCACTTTTCATTCCAAACTCTGTATCAGCTAACCTCTGGGGTTCTGGATCATGGCTTCCCGAGGAGCGTACAGGAGATTTGTCTCCCAGGAGAGCTTGAGGCAGAGGCCAGAAACCTTCACCGATCACTGCTCATTTCACACAGACAGCTTCTGCATACTCAGAGACATCATACTTCAGAATGTGCCTCAAGTATGGCAGAATTGATCCATAGCGTGGTAATATCTTTTTCACGTTGTTACATTTTGCATTCAACATTCTTTTTTTTCTACACATGCATGAGCAATCATGACGAGCACACAGGCTATCATGATTCAAACCAGCAAGATTCCAAAAACAACATTATTAATTTACGGAACGGCAGAGGCTTAGGAGCCCATCATTTTAGGAGAGGGGAGGGCGATGAAGCTGGCGGAAACTATTTCTGTGATGATAGGCATCAAGTAGAAAATATGAATTATTAATCACATGTATTTTGTCCCTGATGCCCGGAGGAAAAGGCGACTACTGCTAACACAATCCCCATCTCATTTATTTTTATAGAAAACTTATTAAAGTATGTACTTGAGATCAAATGGTTAGTACTAGAGGAAGCACATGGAAATAATGAATGTCATCAACAGGGTCTGAGTGTTTGTGGCTCTTAACAAGCAATCAGAAAAGTGCTGCAATATGCATCTGAATTATGACTGAGCTGAGATTTGGCTTCTCCACTTATTTTATTATTTAGCTCTAAGTTCATTTCGTTAAGATATGCATGATGTTAGAAATGGAGAGCAATAATGAGAGATCGACACAATATACTCCAAATGACCCAATTGTGAATCATTGTTAGCGCTATTTCAGTCAGCTGCATATACAATTGACCTAAGGTTATTCTGCTGCATAATGTTATGATACTTTGAAATTAGTGGATGTAAACGAAACATTTATAACTGTATATGCGTTCAGTTTTTTGTAACTCTTTGCAATACGAGTTTGTTAAAAAGAGTTATGCATTACCGTAGGTTTCAAAATTTCCAAAACGGTTGACCTCAGTTTTTTCAGACAGTTTTTATGAATAGTTTAATAGTTGTAACTTTGTAATTATACTATATTGTTCAATATATTAATATTAATTTAGTTAATCACTGAAAAAACTAACAAACAAAAACTATTCTTGAAAATGTACAGAGTTGAAACTGTTACGATCAAGCTGGAGTTGCCAGCCCAGCTCACTGGTTGGCACTCCAGCGTCAGACTACTCTGTGTGTTTTATGTCTGTTGTCATTCATGGACTCATGTCAATGAACTCTTGTCTCCGCCCCATTGTCTGTTACCATAGTGTTTCATTCCTGTCTCCGCCCATCTTGTTTGATGCCTTAGTGTTTCATTGCAAGTCTCCACCCACTGACCCAGTTTTATGGTTCATTGTACTGTCGACCTGGTTAGTGTTTTCCATTCATATTCATGTTTGTAGTTTGTTCTGTTGTGAATATATCGTTGCCGACCCCTGTTCTCCCTGGATTTACACCTTTGTCTCGCCCCTTGGACTGAGTTCACTGTTGTACTGACCACCGCTACGTTAACTTTCGATTATCCTTCTGTCATTGTCTCGTATAACCCTGTTTTGCTGATGATAGACCCTGCCTGTCTCACCTTGTCTTCATTACACAATCTGAATTTGAAACATGAAGCAGCACAACTGTTTTCAACATTGTTAATAATAATAATAATGTTTCATGAGCAGTAAATCAGCAAATTAGAATGACTTTTGAAGGATCATGTGACACTGAAGACTGTAGAAATGATACTGAAAATCGAAATTTGGATAAATTAAATTTTAAAAATAAATTAAATTAGAAAACAGTTTACTGTATTTTTTTATTAAATGCAGTCTTGGTGAAGATATATTTTTCCACATTAAAATAATCTTACAAAATACAGTATTATTATTTGTTAATTATTTAACACTATTGCTATTATTTAACACTTTGGAGTAACTGATTGTTAATGGTCAGTTGCTTCATTCAGTAATATGATTTAGATTAATGTTGACTTAATTACACTATTGTTCATTGTTAACCCATGTCTGTTCATAATACATTAACTAATGATAATGAAATTATACATGTGTGTTAGTGGTACACATGCTGTTGTTCATTATTGTTTGTAAGCTGTTGCATTGTAAGATTCTTCTTTTGGACAAATCTCAGGTCGCCAGAAATGTGCTTAGAGAATCATAGGTATTTCCTGCCGATGAAGAAACGGTGAACTACAGCTGGCGGTCAGCAGAGTTTATAGTCAACACCGTAGTCATAGTTATGATTTATGCTGTTCTGCCAGCACCCTGCTCTCACCCAGGGGAGATGGGTGTCTTTTTGATATAACGGCACTATCTTTTATGTGTCCTTGAATTCAAGATCTTTCTTCAAAACCTGGCAGAAGGGGACACACAATATCTAAACGTGCCTCCTGATTTTACAGACAAAGACTTAAAGGTGGACACTAATATTCCACAGGATGTTTCGCCCCCTGAGTGGCTTTGAGAGAAAAGATCTTTAATCTCTTTGTAAAGTTTAATCAAGGTGAACTTTCAGGACACTCCTCTGAGCCATTCTGAAGTGAATCGCTTTGACGCGACAGGATGGTTTTCATTAATAAATGCCATCTTTAATTGAAATCTCAATTTATCACTGCGAGAGCTATCTATTGTGCCGCAAAATCGCGAAACAAGTGCCATGTTGAAATCATTACATAATTAGCAAAATTAAACAGGTAACACATTCTTTACTCCAGGGACAGTTACATTTGTGCTTTTCTATCGCCATATTTTTTAAATGACTCAGTTTTGTTCTTGCAAAGAGGAGATAAGACTAATTGGACAGTTGAAAGACCCGTGAATTGATGATATTGCTTGTGTTGCTTTCGTTTTACTACGTGGCCCGCATTAATGCATTTTGAAATGTCCCTTTTGGGTTTCCTGAGTCTGCAAAGTGACCTTGGCGTCTTTTTTCTTCTTCCCCCTCTTTATATACCCTCTTAACAGTCTGAAATGGGATTTGAAATGCACTGCATTATGACATGAGAACAGAACGTGTGAGCTGACCCTCTCAGTTCATGGAAACATTCGTATTATGACTCACATTCAATTATCAATCCAACCCTTCAGAGAGGCTCTCAACAATAGATCAGTGAGCACAGAATGACCGTGAAAAGCTTTGTTCCTACTTACCTCTAAACGTGGAAAGTCGGCAGAGACTGCGAGACTTCTTTGCCATGGCAATAACCATCTTTTAGTGCTGCAGGTTTTCTCTTATTATGAGGAAATATTCCACACTTGACATGATAGGCCTATGTGCATATGCATGTTGTTTTATTAATGGAGTTCATGCTGCACAGTCACATTGCGAAACAGTTCAGTCTTAAAGGTTAGCAAAGATGCATTATTTCCTCAAGCAAGGATTCTACCCGTCCAAACTAAACCTTGCTGGCTGAATTAGAGCCGGTGTTGTGTCGTATCGTGTCTGTTGACTGTTTGTAGGTGCGTGGAATCAGTGGTTTATTGTGTGATCCGCAGTGCAGAGCAAACGCAATGGACTGAGAGAGTAAGCCGTGAGCTGTGACACTACGCTCTTTGTTAAACACAGTCAGGGGAACGTGGTCGATTTAGCAGAGCAACTCTGGGTTCCCACAGCACTTTATATCAAACGGAAAGATTAGCACTTAACAAGCGCTTGGGAAAAGGACAATTTTTTTGTCCTCTTCATTCATTTATCTTCAACACTACATGTGTAAAACCAATTATAACATCCGTTTTACAATGTTCTTTTTTTTTTCAAACACATTTTGTAATAATTTTCTACATTCTAAATGACCATATGAGCAAACTACAATATTAAAACATCTTATTCATCTTTTATTACACTTTATGCACTGTTTTATAAATAAGTATTAGTTTGATGCATGTATCTTTCTTTAAATCTTTTTCTGAGTTTTAAGCAACACAGTATCACAAACAAATCGTACATATTCGTACAAGGTGCCAAATTTGTGCCGATTCGTACTGATTCATATACGACCTTACTTGTACGATTTGTCTAAAACCACGTGATGGGTAGGTTTAGGGGTGGGGTTACGTTTAAGTCATGTATTTTACGAATTGGCATCTCGTAAAATACGTATGATTTAGAATAAATCGTATGAATTCGTATGAGTGAGGTCGTACTATGAATTAGCCACCTGGTAAAATATGTACGAATTGCGGTAAGATCAGGTTGGTTTTAAGGGACACAATTAGTGACTGCAGGGGGATTTTAATTTATCACTTGCTATATTGAAAATCAGGGCACAAAACGTGTAAATCTTACAGAAAAATTGTCTCATTTGGATAAATAAGTGGACACAATTAATTTCAAGTTTTGGTTGATTTATTATTAACATTATAGGACCACTTATATAATACTGTTGTATTTACTTGCACCCACAGCAGAACTGCAGTCCATAAAAAAAATTCTTCAGCACCAAGCGAGTCACATACCTTTAAAGTTTATATATTTCTCCTCAAAGGACCTGCTTTTTTTTCTGGAAGACTGGACATCTGTGTGTCCACTGACAACACAAAGGGACAGATAAGGGTCCTTTTGCAATGTGAGGAGAGAAACTGCACTGATATGCCATAGCGGTCTCTTCCTGATGAAGTGTTGGACTTCAAAGCAGATAAAAGTCAGAAAGACTCTGGACCACTGCTAGATATTGAAGTGCTTTCATGAAATACTGCTAAGAGACTTGTGGGTAATGCCTGTGGAAAAGACTCAATACAGAGCTGGGGACCATAATGTAGGTCGCTGAATATATACAAGGTCTGTGATAGAGGTCTGCTAAATAATACTATATTTGTGTTATTAAGATGCAACCGACCTGCTTACCGTGAATTTCTTTTAGACCACGGGTAATAATGTTGGCATTACAAAGGATATTGATTTTTAACCAAACATAGATCCTGCTCTCTGCGGTCAGTGTCATCACAGTAAGGTCACTTTCAAAATCCTTCACTCTCGCTGTCTGGAACAAATTACCAACCTTCACCAGGAGATCCATTGATCCATCTTCAAAAAACAGATTCTTCTCCAGGAGCGCTTTACTATTTAACTAGTGTCATTTTGCACTTAAAAAATGGACAAAATTCTACTCATCCCAGATTAATAGATTCTGCTTAGCTTCTTTTGTAAGTCACTTTACATAAAAGCATCTGCAAAGTATGTTAACAAAAATTCTTACTCAAGGTAGATGGCATATTTAATTGGACACGGACAAAAATTATGCTGTAAAGAATAGTACAGCACATATAATAGATTTTATCATAAACTCAAAAATAAAAAAAAATTAATCAGTCAATCAATAAATTCAACCTACTGTATGCTCATTGGAAATACGTTTCTCTAATTACCTTTCTGCTAAACACCAAAAACATACTTATACATACAAATCGCTGCAGTTTCCAGGTAAAACTTCCACAACTGTTATTTTTTCTTACACAAAAGTATGATTTGCCATGGTTTCGATTAATAAAGCCTCAATGTTGTATAATTACTTGAGAAATATTATATCGTGAATTCAAACTAATTTTTGCACATGATATTTGAAAACCCCAAATTCAGTATCTTATTTAATAATAATAATAATAATAATAAAATAGAATATTACTTAAGACTAATACAAAGAAAGGATTTTTAGAAATCTTGGGCAACTGAAAAGTATGGACATGAAAAGTATGAGCATGTACAACACTCAATACTTAGGTTGGGGCATCTTCCTCTTTACAATACACCATAGATTTTCTAACAGGTTAAGGTCAGGCGAGTTTGCTGGCCAATTAAGAACAGGGACAACATGGTCCTTAAACCAGGTACTGGTAGCTTTGGGTTACTATGTACAGGTGCCAAGTCCTGTTGGAAAATGAAATCTGCATTTCCATATAGTTGGTCAGCAGCAGGATGCATGAAGTTGACCTAAAACCTCCTGGTATACAGCTGCGTTGACCATGGACCTGAGAAAACACAGTGGACCGACACCAGCAGATGACATGGAACCCTAAACCATCACTGACTGTGGAAACTTTAAACTGGATCTTAAGCAACATGGATTCTGTGCCTCTTCTCTCTTCCTCCTGACTGGCAAAATGTACTTTTAATCAGAGAACATAACTTTTAGCCCAGACGAGGCGTTTCTAATGCTATCTATTGTTCCTGAAGCATTGACTTCAGCTGCAGTCCACTCTTTGGGAATCTCCCCCACATTTTTAATTGGGTTTTGTTCCACAATTCTCTACAGGGTGCTGTTATCCCTATTGCTTGTACACTTATTTCTACTACATCTTTTCCTTCCCTTTGCCTCTCTATTAATGTGCTTGGACACAGAGCTCTGTGAACAGCCAGCCTCTTTTTTTAATGACCTTTTGTGACCCTCCTTGTACAAGGTGTCAATGGTCATCTTTTGGACAACTGTCAAATCAGCAGTCTTCCCCATGATTGTGTAGCCTACAGGACTAGACTGATGCTGCGTCCGAAATCGCCTACTACCCTACTATATAGTAGGCGAAAAACAGCATGCGAGGCGAGTAG
>JAUCNO010001796.1:301395-315415 GCA_032353835.1 Enteromius viviparus
TTACATATAAATTGTGGTTGGTGTCCAGAATGTTACACTTTATATTAAGTGGGCAGTTCCTGAGGAGTTACCATGTAGATACACTGGTATTACAGAGGTGCACCAACTCCACCCACTTTACATATCCCTAAACCTACCCAACTACACCCCCGATCACCCCCTGTTCCAGTTACTCTAATACATACTGCTGTTACAAAATGTAGCTATACAATTCCTGTTTCACGACTACTTAGTGAAGTGGAAAAAAGTGTTGTTAACAATGTCCTGTTACACATTTGACCCTTACACACACCATTCTGAGGGTTGTTACATGTTTGTACTTACAGAAATGTTACAGCTGTAGATACTATGTACCGGTGTCTACTTACACTGTGGTTACATACTACATACACATCTAGTTACTATAGAAGTACACAGGTATTAGGGGCACTAAATATAAAGTGGGACATATATATTTATTTATTTATTGAGTAGAGTTTAGTTTTTGAGTTTAGTTTCCAATCTAAAATATAAGAAGAAAATATATTAAAATTTAATATTGTACAAATTATACCACTAAAAACTGAAAGTAATTATTTTAAAGGTGAAGGTCGTCATTACATTAAATTACATTTAACTTCATTACTGTACATAAATTAACTTGTGAGTGTTAAGTGGTATTATTGTTGTGTTAGTGTATTTAAAATTAACATACACAAGTGATAAATGGCTGCACATCATTAACAAATAAAACACACAATTAATATTCATCAGTCAATCTAATATTTTAATCAAGCAATAGACATATAATAATATTATTGTGTGTCACATATTTGATGCATTTTACCTCTTATTTTTGGGCTAAAATGTGACTGTCTTGACCTTACCTGAAAATAATTCTTGTCAAAGAATTAAGAACTAGGATTTTCAAGTATTTAAGATACAGGCGATGATGCTATAGGGCAACTGACAATGCAATCTAAAGAGAGTCGCTCTGTGAGGTCTTTACCCTGCAATTGGACAATAGTCTTAACAATTGCTTCTGAGAGTTTCATTGCCATTCTGTTCTGCTACATGAGTCTGAAGGATCTGTAGGAGAACCTTAATGAGAAGAAAAGCCTTCATACGAGGGCTGATGTCTCCAGGGCAAAACGCGGCCTAGTGGATGTCCGCAGGGAAATTCTTTGACCTCTAGTTTCTAGTAGCGAGATGCGAGACTCCCCATGGCCCCTGATGGTTATCCTGCCCGTTCTCTGCGGTTTGCCGTGCTCTTTCTCTCCAGAACCCGTGACCCCTTCAGAAGTCATTCTGATTCTCCTTCCCAGCAACCTGTCCTCTGTGACTTTTTATTTCAGCTCAAATTTGTCATCTCTCATTATCTTTCAGAGTAATGACATTAGGATCAATAGGCTTTTACTCTTCCAATTTTTTATCATGCCTGACTGAGGAAATCACTCATTATCTATTTTATGTTTCATAGAACACAACAGTGCTTCTTGGAGATGTTTCATTTGTTTGTTTTCTTGTTGATTACACAGACGCTGTTGACAATATTACAAATTCAATCTCCCGGCTTTCCCTTTTGCAGTCGACCGAATTACTGTGCGTAGTTAAGCCCCGCAAACAGCATCAATGCATTGGCCCTATCGGACGGATTGATTTAATTGCATTCACATACAATAAAGTTAGGATCTAAAAGGTCAGCAGGAAATGCTGCAAAGCCCAAAGGAGCTTTTTTTTTAAAGAGGCTGGTGAATTTAATACACATCCATCACTTTTTATCATCTAATTAGTCCTCTGCATGGCAGGCTGTTCAACATGGGAGGAAACAGCGCTATTGATTCGATAAAGGCCTGGTATCTATCATTTCACTTGTTCATTGACAGACTGCCCGGCCATTTTTGACTCTGTCTTTACAGTGTCAGCAAAGCGCTCCTGCTTGTTGCACTATTGCCTTACTAAATTGTTATCATCCCTCTGATGTCACAGGAATAACAGTTTCCCATGTGAGGCATCGGTTTTAACCCAACACATTTTTATCGCCCTGATGCAGTGGTGCATCTTGCGTGTACAAAAAACTAAAACCAAGCAAAGAGCATCGTTTCATTTCCAGCAATTTGGCATATTCGTTGAAGAGCTGTGGAAACTGTGTTAAACTGCTGACATTTCTAAATTCAAGGGCAACAACCCCCCCACCCCCCAACTATACTGTGCTGTATTATCATCTTAATTTGTCTCTACTGTCTTCCCAGGACCAAAATAAAAGCGAAATTATTTTGTTTTGTCTCCATAGGAGCAGTGAAATTCATTGGCGCTATCGGCTGATCATCAATTTACACCATAGGCCTTATAGATCTGCTGGCTTGCTCAGCCTTCTCCACATATCTCTATGCTTTTGGAAGTGTGTGTGTGTGTGTGTGTGTTTTGTGCCTCTGAGGCTGTCAGAGGTTGCCGTTTTCTCTCTCGCTCAGACAGTGGAAGCATTTCTGCTTTTGCCTTGAGCTCACAGCTTGGTGAGCATGTCATTTTTCTGTTTTGTTTGGTTTTCATTGGAGGGGAAGGACATGTTCAAGTATGATCAAGCAATAAGAATGTCTAAAACAGAAGGCAATGGATAGAGAAGAAATATTGTAGTTTAGACATTTCTGCCAAGATGCATGGCATGCAAATATTTAAATAGATGAAGCATATGTTAATGTTTGATATTTGTCCACTAATTACTTATTCTTAGCGCACTGAGCAATCTGTCTGCATCTTCTTATTGTGCCATATTGTCTGCTCAGTGTATTATATAGATTAAATACCGCCAGGGCTGGTTGCAAATGTAAATTGCTTTAGGTTATATATTTTTTGTAAAACCATAAATGAGAAAATCATAAATCAATATATGAGCAATAGGGCTTGTTGAGGAGGCCAAAACAAATGCCTAAAAGAAAGCAGCTTTTAATGTAACTGTTTTTTTTGCATGCATTCAGTGTTTAAGGTTATTAAAAAGCAAATATATTAATTATTAGAGCAAATATTGCATAATTGTTAATTGATTTACTGCTATAACCCTTCAATTTCAGAAACAGTTCCAGATAGGATGTTTTCCCAAACAGTAAAACTTACAAAGCCCTGGATGAATTTAATCTTAGTAAGACTGTTTACAAATGTAATGACAAAGTCTGGTTCACGGTCTAGCATCTTCTAGCCAACATATGCCTAATTAGAGTTAATTTGACTGATTTCTGAAGGATCATGTGACACTGGAGTAATAGCTAAAAAATGATTTGACAACGTATTTATCTGTTATGTTATTTTTGAAAATGCATGCTATGCAGTTTATTGCAGTCTTAGATCTTAAAACGTTTATGCGGGCTTATAGACCAAATTACCATTTTCCCCAATCGCCACTCAGAGCTCAGACAATTATAAGTCTGTTTCAAGCATTTTTGGCAGATTTCACAGGATTTCCCTTTGGACTGCACGCCAGAAGCTTAGAGTCCAACTGCCAGCCGATCTTTTAAATATCCATGGATATTTAAAAATTAGTTTTCCTTCACTATGAACTCTACATTACATTTTCTTGTAGCTTCTAGGCAGGTGATATCTTTAAAAGCAACTTCAAAAAAAATATGCATCCGAATTTTTGATCAAAGAATTGCATCTCCTACAGTGCGTGGAGCTGTATTTCCAGTGAGTATTTGTACCTAAGCTTGAGAGGGCATTTCAGCAGTGGAGAGTGAGAACAGCAGCACTGCCACAACCTGAAAGGTTGGTGCCCTATGTGTGGGAAGAGGAGCTATAGCTGCAGCAAAAGCCAGCACAACATTTTCTTACAGTGTAGCTGCTGTAATGAATGTGAAGTTTGTTGTCTTTGAGGAGCTCTAGTGCTGGCATGTGTCTAATAGTATAAACACTCATAAAATGTCTAATCACATGACATACAGATTTTTGACTAACCTACTGACATAGGTGCAGGTGTTTCAGTGTTCATACGGTGTTAAAAAAAAACTGAATAAATAAAATCCTAAAAAAACATTACAGTTTAAAACTAATAATAAAATGTTTTGTACCTTTAACATAAAATTACTGCTGCATTCTCTGTAAAACAATGCAATAAAAACAAAATAAGTGATAGCATATAGCCCCCTAATATGCATAAACGCGAACAAAATTGAAAAAAAAAAAAAATGAAATGCCATCAAATGTGAAGTTTCTCCCAGGGAAGAATTTTTTTATTTATTTTTACATTACAGCTATCTATTACAGCTAAGTATTACTGTAAATCAGTTACCAGGTTTTACTGTAGCATTGTTACAGTTTTTTACAGTTAAAATTGTATATTTTGCTGCGTATTTCTTACTCATTGTACAGTGCACCTATTTAAATGTGCAGGTTTGGAGTATATGGGGCTCAAACATATTTCTTGATTTTAAACAGCTTTCAAAAACCAACCACAAGAAGCTTGCAGGAACTCAAATTTATCAGGAAAATGAAACGCTTACTTTTAACGGATGCTCTGAGCTGGAAGCTGAGGAACATGAGCGACGTGATGAATGGAGTGATCTAAAAGAAGGAGACACATCACTCAGCTCACAAGTCATCTATTTATTCCCCTAAAAGACATATGTCTGATCCTTTGATCATATTCAGCAGCGAAAAAGATCCATAACCTGTGATAATAACATTTGGAGTATTTTCATGGTAAACGTTGCTTTAATGCATCTATTTAGGGAACTCTGTGGTAGAGGGAAAACAACAGATAAAGAAATTTCCATTGTTGAATTATTCAGCGTACATAGCATAAGAACACTGCTGAATTCCAGAAATACGTGCATCCGCCCATTCAATCATTCCTCCTCTATACAGTCAGTCCTGTAATCGGTGCATTAATGCGCTGTAATGCGCATTAAGGTCTCTGTCAGGAAGTATCACCAGTCTTTGCCCAGTGTTGTTGTTGCATGGATTAGTTCTGCATCTCTAAGGCCAGTAGAGAGCAGGCATGAGCTGCTCTGTATAGACCAAAGTTAGTGCTTCTGTCATAAAAACGCAGTCATAACAATATAAATGTGATATAATAAAACATATAAATATATTCTTATAATGAGCTGCTGTGATATACTTATCAGCAATGCATTCACTGTTGGTGGGGTACTGCAGGTTTTGTGGGTTGTATGAGAGTGATTA
Source organism: Enteromius viviparus (assembly GCA_032353835.1). NCBI lineage: Eukaryota > Metazoa > Chordata > Actinopteri > Cypriniformes > Cyprinidae > Enteromius > Enteromius viviparus. The sequence continues at coordinate 306,547 of JAUCNO010001796.1, forward strand.
ATACCCACTGCACTGAATGATTTTGTGGTAAATGTAAACAAAAAGAAATGCTGTATGTTTTAGAAGAAAATCACATTTTAATAGTGTGTCACCTGACATTTTTTAATGTCCCCCCCCAAAATTTCTTCTTCTTTTGTTTACACATAAAATGAAATAGGTTTAAGTGCATTTGCGAAAACAAATTCAATAATTAAAGCAATACAAAGTTATTTATACAATAAATACTTTAAATACACGATTAATGTGTTTATGCAAATTAAACATTAGTATTAAATAAAACACATGCGTTTTTATGATTATTTATTTTTTATTATTATTAAATGTGAGTCTACATAAATCTAGTGATTAAATTACAAGCGCGTCTGATGCTTTCCTCCCCTGCCGTCTTGTAGAAAGCGGTAGATGTAGCAGCAGTTTCTTACTGTAGTATTATTCTGGGTTTTGGATGAGCCCACGGCTGATGCGCACATCACGTCTACCAATCAATGCGACGCGTTACGACTGCGCGCTGCACTCTCAGCCACTGAGAGCAGTCAATGAATATTTATGGCGAGGCTGCTCACTCTCCAGCGCTCAAAGTTAGTGGATTAGCAGTGGGAGGATGACTGCGTGATACAACATCAGCACCTCGTTTGGATTAAGATCCAGCGTTTGCAGCGATTGCCACTTGAAATCAGCGGTGTGAAGGACAGCGGTGTCAAAATTGCACTCCAGAAGCGGTATCGGGTGCAGACGTGCCCTGCACATCACTTCAGAGACTTTGCTCTCTCTTTACCCCTTTTCTTCTAAGATGCCAAGACTTCCATCAGCATCAACACCCTCAGTCTACAACCGAGAGGGCTGCTCGTTTGGAAGGACGCCCGACCGCAGCCGTTCTCATCTGCAAGTTCAATCCGATCAATTGTGACAAAGGCTGTCAGCGTCGGAATAAGAAATCGATACCCTAGACGTTCTTCTGGAATTTTAACGATCCGTTTTCCTCAAGCGAAAAAGCGCGCGTGGAGAGCGCGGGATCCTCCTCGCACTTTCAGATGTTTGCGGTGTTGATGGTGACAGATTATTGTTGTTGAGTGTCCATGCGAGACTTGGGGTGGAAACATGTCTGGCCACTTCTCTGAGAGGGTCGCTGCTATCAGAGATGGCATTTTGGTCCAGCACTTCGGTTTTTACTTCTAAAGTGCCCCGGAAGATCCTATTCATGTTCACCCTGTCCCTTTCTGTCACCTATCTGTTCTATAGCTTGATGAGCTGTTACAACTCCTTCCAGTTCCAGGAGAACTACGTCTATCAGGGGAGGCTCGTGACAGAGGAGACAACTTTTGTTACGCTGAGGGAGAAACTTTACTCGACCTCTTCGCAGGTGTACCTCGACGAGGAGTTTGTCGAGAGGACGGCCACAGAGCAAACCGTCGCCGCCTCGAGCGTTAGAAATAGCGTGGGGATCGACGAGAGGACAGCGGGATGGGTGCGAGCTCAGGCGGCTACGACGCGCTCCTCTGCCGCCGTCGCTGCTGGAGAGCCTCCGGAATTCAGCACCACGGACAGCGAACTTCGGAGAGCGGTGAACTGCACCTCGGATTACGGGGTTAAAAAATTGCCCCAAGCCATTATAATCGGAGTGAAGAAAGGGGGGACAAGGGCTCTGCTGGAAGCTTTGAGGGTTCACCCCGACGTGCGAGCCGTTGGGAATGAACCGCACTTCTTTGACAGGAACTACGAGAAGGGACTGGATTGGTACAGGTGGGCCCTTTACGTTTCTTTCTTGTGTTGTTCATGGGTCAGTGACAGATAAGTATGTCTGATGTCATGATAGCAATCTAGTTTAAAGTTTTGGAAATGCAATTTTTTCTTAATTAATTTTTGTCTTAATTAATTTTAAGACAAATGCTTTATTATTATTATTATTATTATTAGGTTTGTTCTTCTTATTATTAGTAGTAATAGTGTTATTGTTTAATTAGCAAACATTCACACACAAACACGCACTTAGGCCTATATGTAAAATTGCATGAGAATGCAAGAGACCTCAGTGTTTCATGTTTTTTGTCACATGACAACAAAATGGCTTCCTTCATGACAGTGACTAATTTATGGGATTTTTATTAAATTATTAGTTTTATGTGTTAATTTGTTTGTATTTTTAATCATTACAAACAAGAAAATACAAACAAACAAAATAGCAATGATTACACCAAATTCCAAACACCAAACAATAATTTAGGAATCAGAAACTACATTTTTTTTTTTATGAAAATAGCATTTATATAGATCTGGCCAAATCCCACTTATGATTAACAAACTTCTCGTCATTGACCCATATATCAGGGTTGAGTTCTCTTTATTTCATTTACTATAAAAAAGCTTGCATTCATTATTTACCATTACTGTATTTTTCTAAATCATCTAGTAATTCAGAAAAAAACATGCTTTTAGTCCAAAATATCTTGATGATCAAAGCTTTTAAAGACATAAGATGATTGTACAGTTAAATGATGGATATATAAGTCCAAGTTTAGTACAGTCATAAAACATAGTTTACATCACATCTTTATTCAACCCTAATCCTTATATCAGGCCTGTGTATTGCATTTGAGTATACCTCTACTTAATGTAGATTTGGTCATCTGCTGTTGTTTCCCATTTTCCAGTTGAGAGACGCTTTAGTCAGTCAAATAGTCAGAAGACTAATACATACATGATGATTCAAATGCAATCGAGCTCGAGGTTGCAGCGGGTGCTTTTGTCCAGGTTTAACATAATTACTACAGCAGCATGTCTGTTTCATTTCATGCCGACTTTATGTTCACAATCACTGCTCACTAGAGCCAGGTGCAGTGGATGCTACAGTGAGCGCTTTGACTCCCAGGTGTGCTCAAATCATGAGGTGCTTACTCAGGTGTATGTGGCCCCTCTGCATGCTTTGACTCATCAGCCTGCGATATTTCCTAGTTTACTGTACATTTCTCCACTTTTATTTACAATCCGAGCCAGTGCAGGTTATTAATGCCAGGCTGTTTTTCTTTGGATTGCTGTTCTACATAGACCTAACATCACTCAGCTGAGTGATTGTCTATGGTGAAGAGACGCTCGTACAAAGAGCATCTAAGTGGGAAAGTGTGTATGAGCATTAAGTCACACTGCGGCGTGAGCTGGATCCACTCGGATCTCCTAGCCTTGGGCTGTGACTCAGAGCTTTGGGGCCAGGCAACATCTGCCGCAATTCACTTCAGAGCGAGTCGAATGCTCGTAATGTTCCTTCATTTGCTTGGGTGTTAATGTGAGCCATTTCATTACGCCCTTTGTGTGGGGCTCATTAGACCGGGGAATGACAAGCTTAAATAAAAAACACCTAAGAGTGCTTGTGTGTCCCTGAGCCTGGAAAATCCTTTAAGCGGCCTTAAATTTGTTTCCAGGTTGGCTTGGAACATGACTTGTAGCTTGGAGGAATATCAAATATGTAATGGACTAGCATACTCACTGAAGGAAACAATATTATAACTGTCGGGCTAGAGATGTGCGATACATCAAAATAAACAAAAATAAGAAATTGTATTTTTTTTTAAATGTTATTTTAAAAGATGCCTTAAATTTGGTGACGTAACAACATACACTCACCATTTGTGTTTTAATATTGGCTTTTGAGTCCATAATCTCGCCAGATGCTTGCAAACTGATTTGCATTCGCCGAAGTGGCTCATTTCGCACTTAGCTGTTGCTGTAAAGCTTAAACATGCAAAACGTGTAGTTTATTAACTTAAAGAATTTGCATAAGTTTATTATTTCATTTATTCGCTCTCATGTCGTTTACAAAACCGTATAACTTAAAAAAAAACTGTCTCAGTGTTTTGTTTTTGTCTACACTTGGGAAACAATTACTTTGAAGGAATTTTTACCTTATTGATATACAGTTTCACAAGTACGTTTAAAGAAACTAATCAAATTAATAAAATACAATTTTGATGTTGAAAAACTGGAAATACAACGTATATACAGTAGCAATTTTTTTTTACCACTTTTGTTCATTTCTGTTGTCAACCCATTGACTTTCTTTAGAAAAAGACATACAGGATAGGAAAGGTTGATTTTTAGGTGGTTTATTCCCTTTAATACTCATAAGAAGGCAACTCGGTGTACAAATATTAGGTATGCAAAGATGCATAGACAAGCTGGTTTTACATTTTAAAGCCCTCATGAATAAATATCCAGTGGTAAAGGCTTTCTGGACTTGATTTGCTGGGCATATGCATCAGGAGAAGTCTTTTCAGTCTTGAAATATGATGGTGCTCCTCCTTTACGGCCTGACGCAATGTTTAAAAGGCTTGTCAGGGAGAACCGGATTCTTTGTTAAACTCCTGTCTGCTTTTAAAAGAAGCCTCACTTTCACTGAGTGGGTAATGTGTTCCCTCTGTCAAATAATAATAGCTCGGCATCATTAGATGAATCGCACCACTGTTGGGGTCCACTTTTAGATTAAAGGAGTGCAGGAAGGTAAAAACGAGAGTGTTAAGGCTGAAGTGTGTAATTTTTGCAGCGTTAAAACGTTGCTCTTTTCCTATTCTCAAGTAGTGCTGGGTGATAATATAGTTTGCGATTTGCAATGATACGGTCGATCAGATATGCTACATACAATGTATGTTATAGTATGTGGGTATTATCTGGTTTTAAAAAAAATAATAATCTAATATGATATTTGCAGCATTTTTTACAGGTTTCTCTGATCTGTTATTTATTCATTCTATTCAATAGTCCCCCACACGATATTCAGAGCTGGAGATCCTTTGGCTATTTGACCTCGGGAGAGTTTTTCCATCTTTGTGTCTGGTCGTGAGCCTGTAAAAGAAGTGGCCTTTCAAGAGATAGAGAAGAATCAGCATTGCCTACACCAAGGTCTCTACCTTTTTGTTGGAGATAAAATGCATGCTGATCAATGAGAGCCATGCACCGCTGAAGCCCACGCATTGTTCTTGCCCCGTACAAGGCTACACAATGAAGCGCTCTAATTCCACCACCTATTTATTCCCAGATGTCTCTTGTTTCCTGCTGAAGAGTAGAACTTCAGAAATTTCCTGTTCCTTACAACTTTCTGTAGTTTAAAGAAATATTGAGAGTTAAATGCAAGTTAAGCTCTATCAGTAGCATGCTACTGTAGCTCCTTGTATGTGCTAAGCTTTTCAAACTGAGTGATAGAAAGAAAATATGTTCTGTGGTCACTAACATACCAAAATACACTATTTATATTTCCTTAAATTGAATTATTTATAAAAAGGGATAGATGAACACTCATTATTTACTCACCCACATATTGCTATTTTAATATTATTGAAGTACTATTATACTGTATTAATATTTTAAATATGATTTTTGTATATACTATGTTTTAATTTGTATTAATACAAGTTATCATTTATATTAGTTATTTTAATACTTTGCAAAAAATTTTAATATTACTGAGATACTATTATATGGTAGTTTTAATAATATTGTATTAATACTATTTGCTCGTATTCTAATTTTACTTAAATATTTAGTATTTTTTTTGTTGTTATTTTAATACATATTAGTATTATTAGAATTATTATTATAGTTTATTAAGCTAAACAAAATGAAAATACATTTATTTTAAAGAATGCTAGCTCAATAAAACAAGCTTTTAATCCATTTTCTACATTAGTTTTCTATATACAAATGTTTTATATATATATATATATATATATATATACTATATACACACAACCTGGGTTTACATACAAGCCTTAATCTAGTCCCAGACTAAAATGCATGTTTGTTCTGCGTCAAGATGCACACCTGTAATGTTTTCTATGGCACTGTAACAGTATCTTAAAAATTCTTAATTTAGGAACTATGGCTTAGTCCTGGCTTAAACTAAGCCCTGTGCATGCAACCGGACCATACTGTTCAGAATTAGTATATGGTAAGTACTTTCTGGTTTAATTGTTAGCAGATCACATTCATAGTTAATGTAATGAGCTGCAGCTGTGGTTACTCTGAGAGAACACCTGTGTGAACCTGTTGAGAACTGACTTCACACATACACTAAAAATCCCCTCACACTTTAATAAAAAGCTCTGAAAAGTAAAGTTAGTAAAGCTTGTGTGCCATTTCTTTTGCAGATGTCACTAGCTTTGATATTTAATACCATGAAATTCATCCATTTTTAAGTGTGGCTTAAGTGTTCTATTACGTAGGGCCATTGGGTGCAGCGAATCATCTGCAAGTTACTGAGGAGCATGAACAGCATGTGGCGTTGATTCCTTCCCGTCAGAAGTTGAGGTGCGAGTCTATGACAGGAGGAGCGAGTCACAGATCCACTGCTGAGCGAAGCAGGACAGAACCCAAATCCTCCATTTATCCCTTGTTTACCTTGCCTCAGCATGACACACTGCAGTTCAGCCCGACTCTAGCCTCCTGACTGCTGGCTCGAAGGAGAGAGGAGGTGGGCTGCCTCCCAGCTCAAGCTGGATGCCATCTCTTTCCACACAGCCTAGCCCCGGCACCTCCATAGGACGCCCCAATCTGCCTGCTCCTGATAAGCTTTCGCCAAGGCGTGCAAGGACGCACCTCTGGGTACTCGGATGCCAACGCGGCAGTCGTGGAATTAAACTTTTTAATTAGCAGCATGCCCCTGTGCCTGTCGAGAGCGAGTGGACCGCTGAAGTCAGGTCTGTCTCTTCCCCCTATTTCCACTTAATTAAATCCACCAGCACAAGAGAGCCCAGTGACTACAGGAGCTTCTGTCCTGGCACTTCACATGTTTATCGCCCTTCCTGTAATCTTTTGGCTTGGTGCGAACATGGTGCCATTCCAATGCTGAGATACAGTCGCTGACGGTTGAAAATTGCGAATGTACTAGCGCTATTACTTTGTTTTGACATATTGATGATATGTAGGCATCTTCCAGGATCCAGCTTTCGGGGGTGCACGGATAGGCACGCACATATTATTTGGCCCTCCGGAAACAATACCAGACAGCAGTCTTGACAGTTCAATTACATCTGGGATTTAAAGTCAAAGAGCATTAAGGTGTAAGCGTTTGCGGGGCGCCGCAGTCTATGAGAAAGGTTCTCCGTGGCCTAAAGAATCAAGGTGAAAAGGGAGCGCAATTTGCTCAGAGGCCGGCCTTTCGGGTTATTCGACTCCATTTCTTTCGTAGCACCAAAGCTGGTTGGAAAATCTAGCCGGCGTCAAGATTCTGGAATACATCTTTTCTTACTCACCTCTCAACGCCTCGCTCTTTCTGACAGACATCCTTGCTGCCTGCTGAGCTAAATCCTTGCTAGAAAGTTTCTGAAGTGATGATCTTCATCCAATTCCACAAGTTTAATTCACTTACGCAATGAATCTAATTTGTCAATTTAATTTGCAGCCATTAAAATATTGGCATCGCAGCACAATCTGCCATTGAAGCGCAGCTTCTGCCTGGCTTTGTGTCTGAGAACCTGAGGCTTGTCCTCGTTGCAAAGCAAATATGGAGGCTGGTTAAGCTTTGTTACTTTTTTTTTTTTTTTTTGTATCCCCAACCACTGCCTCAAGTATTAAATAATTTATTTTGAGCCCAAAATAAAGAGCAAACTTAAGTCATTTTCAGCTTAAATGAATTCTCCGAGGGATTATTTATTTTCCACGGATTTGCCATGATGTGTTTCCAGTCAGAAGGAACAATGAGTTTATTCGACAAAGAGCTGGTTTACAGCCATCTTAAAATCTCTCTGAATAAGAATTCCCTGGGACAAATAGGCATGTCAATCATACTTGACAAGATTCCAATTTCCCCCTGCGTATCCTGCAGCAACCCCTCCCTTTTTGCGTATTGGGTGAGTGATACAGTCTCAAGACACGACCCAAAAAACAAGCTAATGCAGTTCAGACAGGAACTTTGACACATTGAAGCCACGCAGCGAGGGCAAACATGCGGCTTCCAGCATGTCTCACGGCTGCTCCTCTGACCTGACATTTATCGTAGCAGGGCTTTACTGTTCCTCAGAGGAGCTGTAAGGATGAAAAAAAATCAGATTCCCTGCTAGGAATGTGACACATGGCTTCACCTGCATCTCTCTGTGACATCTGACACAGTACACAGAAATCCTAATACACCATATGGCTCTGACAGATAGAGGATTCTAGTTAAAGGAATAGTTCCCCCAAAAGTGAAATTTCTGTCATCGTTTACTCACATTTACTCATGTTGTTCTACACTTGTATGCTGTTACTTTTTCTGCAGGATTTTTTGAAGAATTGCACTGCGGCTCTTGCCACACACGAACGGTTGTTAAGTTAAGTTTATTCAACCTTAAACGCTTTGCTCTGAAATGAAAAACACCCTAACAATGTCCCAAAGCTGTATGAGTTTTGCTCATATTTAAAATTTTCTTTCATGAAACCTGAGATATTTCTGCCCCTCCACTGAAAGCCCATTCACCCAATGGGCTTTAATCCATGTTTTCAGAAAAAAAAAAATGTTTATCCTCTTTTTTTTTAATTAAAGCTGATTTTTTTTACATGTAAATGTTGATCAGTTTGAAGAGTACACATCAATATGTGGAATAATATGGAAGAACAAACCTCATCAATTCTCTAAATAATAAGCTCTAAATGTATGTGTATTGATAAATGTTATACATGTTATATAAATGTTATATTAAGTGTCCCTAGTACCTGTGTACTTCCATAGTAACAAGATGTGTATGTTGTACAGTATGTAACCACAGTGTAAGTACACACCAGTACATAGTATCTACAGCTGTAATATTTCTGTAACTACACACATGAGACACCCCTCAGAATGGTATGTGTAAGTACAAATGTGTAACAGGACATTGGTAACAACACTTTTTGGTAATGAAAGTACAAA
>JAUCNO010001796.1:315515-330529 GCA_032353835.1 Enteromius viviparus
CTCCTGATAATATCTCCCAAGGGTAACATGTAAAGCATAAAAAGTAACGGCCCTAGTACTGAGCCTTGAGGTACTCCATACTGCACTTGTGATTGATATGATATGTCCTCATTCATATAGTTCACTCATATAGTTATTCATAGCTTTAGTTTCTGGGACAGAGAGAGGGTACACTCGTCCCTTGGGCAGTTTTGCATTTGGGATAAAGTCAATTCCACAGTCCTAATGACGATGAGTGGGTAAGTTTGTAGCAGCTTGTTTACTAAACACATCGTGATATGCTTGATAATCACTGGAAATAATTGTGAGTGTGGTTGGCTTTCGATGGTCATTGAACAGCAACATAATTTAGGTAATTTGGGTCTGTGGAAGGATTTGAGGCAATGGTCCTGACAATTTTTCCTCCACTGCAATATCTCACCAGATTTCCAGTGGATTTTTGGCTGATGTTGGATGAACCATGGACGCCCAATACCAGGTCTACCGAAGGATTTCAAAGTATCAGGGATGTGATGATTTCCTCATGCAAACATCCTACTTGTAGGGCAACAGGTGAAGTACAGCGGTTTATGGGTTTAGAGTCAAGCAGAGTACCTTGAATCGTGGTGACTTGGTAAGTAATAGGATTCTTAACACTGGGAATTTGAATACTATAACCCAGACGTTTGGAAACTATCCAGACATTTTGAAGAAATGCAATTTCCAGCTGCACCTGAATCAACTAGTGCTTGTAAATGATACGTATGATTCTCATACTCTACTGTGACAGATATCAAGGGGATAACATTGTTTGAAGACTTAAAATCCAACACTCACCATTTTGGATGAAGGACGAATGGGGCAACTCCGTTGGAAGTGGTTAGACGCTCTGCAATAGAAACAACATCTCTCCTCAAATCTTCGTCTCCCTTCTTGTGTAGAAAGCCGGTGTTATGTCCCGTGACATATTTTATTGCCTACTTGCATCTGTGATGTATGTGGTCAACATTAATTTTATATAACCTGTGTGGTGTATTTGTAATTGTACTTCCTCTTTTCTTGTTGTTGTTTCTTTTGTTTTTATCCCTGGCTATTTTCTCTCTCTCTCTCTTTCTTGCTATCATTCCTTCAGCCAGGTATGAGAGTCAGCTGTACCTAATTAAGTAAATCAATCTCTGATTGGTCGTGGTGAATTAAACTAAGATGCAAAGCCAGGATTGTCAGAGCTATTCCTCCTCCCCGAGCATGTGGTTGATGTGCCTGTATTGTTGTTAGTTGTGCAGGCCTATTTTCTCGAAATATTGTTATTGTTAGAAAATACAACCAGTTTAAAGCTTGTCTCTGAATTCTACACTAAAAAGAAGTCCTGTTAGCAAACTCTGCGGCTGTGTTCTCAAATCAAATCAAATCATATCACGTTTATTGTCACATGACCACTGCACCTGTGCCTAGGTGAGTGAAATTATTGGGAGCATGCTCCAGACAGTGCAGGGACGATTTACATATAGACAGTTAGACAGTTACGTACCTAGAGATTTTTTACAGAGTGACAATATTCAGTATATACATACATACAGTACTACACACATTGTACAAATTATACATATTTCCAATGAGCAATACAGTAGCTGTATTGTCAATAAATGTGCAAAAGGGAAACCGGGTAGGGTAGTACACAGTGCAAAGATTTGTGCAGTAGTAACATAAATTATTCAATATATGTATATATAAATATATTATTAAGTAAAGGTGCAGTGGATATGCATAGATTGGATATGCAAGTGATATGGGTGTTTATTGGATGGTTTGTGTGACAGATATATTGTTGTATTAATTACAAACTCTGGAACATATATATAATGACTGACAAGGGAGATTTCGGAAAACACGGTAAAAATACCTGCGGAAATCGTGGGAGAACTGAAAACACCTGGGGAACACAGCTGGGAACAAATTATCACAATCAACTAAATAGGGACCGGAAAAACCAAATATGGACAAATACGTGGGGAGTAAAACACAGGGTAAGGACACAAAAGACTGACATTACTCTCCCCTCCCGAAAAGTGTGTCCTCACACCTCATAACATCCCCCAGTGGTGGAGCAGGTGGAGGAGGGGCCCGAGGTGGAGACCGAGAGCTGATGGGCCAGGCCGACGTTGAGGATCCGGAGGGCCAAATTAATGGTGAGCGACAGGGCTGCCAGACGACTGCGGGGGAAGAGTCTGTAGTGGGTGTGAGGGTGTTTATTTCCTAGGTACCAGCAATCCTGGCTGTGGCTGTGGAACGGAATCCGTGGGGATCAGGGACGGCTCTCTTGGTCGGGACTGCGGAACGTTCTCCGCGGGGAACAGGAAAAGTTCTCCTGGCCGTGATTCCATTTCGCAGTCACAGCCAGGAGTGCTGGCTCCTAGGAAATAATCCATCCCACCCACTCCAGCCTCCTCCCCTACTGAGGAATCGGATGGCGCACTAGTGACGCGGGAATCGGACGGGGCTCTTGTGGTGCGGGAATCGGACAACGTTCCTCCACTGATGCTCAACATCTTTATCTAACAGCAGTTTCTTTCTTGTAAGTGATTAATGGACATGCATTGTTTAGAAGGCAATAATGCATTTAAAGGAAGAATGTCGAGGGCCAGTAGTGTTGCATAGAAAAATTCATATTTTAAACTTGGGAGTTTGGTTTTTTGTTTTATTGTTTTTTTCAGCAGCAAATTATTTCTCCATTTAATAGTGAAGAAAGTTATTGTTCCAAGTTCATATGGAATGCATTACTGTAGAATTACTGCAGATTACTTTTATCAAAGGTTTGTTAGATTTTAAAATGTATTGTGACATATTTCAGTTGTAAAACTATAACAGAACATGTTTCCAGCTCATGCTTTAAATACAAAAAAACATTGTAGATATTCTACATGTTGACTTATGTATGTGTGTGCTGGTGTGTATGTTCATTTTGGCAAGTTACAGCTGCAAAATGCGAAATGTTTCTAATTAATTTTAAAGCAATTATTCAGGATGAGGTGGGCTCACTCACCCAATTAACTTTAAGTAGAGTAATGCACACTTCTGTGCTAGGTTACAAAACTGTCCAGGAATGCCCATGCGCTAACAGCTGTTTTCGTGCCTATGAAACAGTGGTGCATGAGTAAACGTGTTGCCATGAGATCTGTAGCACATACCTGCAGACCACAGGCAGCCCTAGGCTTTTCCACGCTGGCTCTGAGCTTCCCAAACACTTTCCAGATATAGCCCACAGTCTTCATTTTCCATTCGTTAACCGGCGAGTCACATGTCGTCAGCTTTCAGCCACAACAATGGCGAGAAGTGTCGAGTCAGCAGTGCCCATGTCTCCTCTGATTTATCCACTTTATGAGCTGCTGATGGAACTTCCTCAGAGCAGGATAAAGTCTGTTCACAAGTTTTCTGTATATCAGCCAAAGCTGTAATTCAGTTTTTTAAACTAAAATGCAATTTTCATTTTGCAGAAAAAGCTAATAGGACAAACATTTGCTGCTTTACATAAAACTAAGCAAAGTACAACACTCGGCTGATTTTTTTTATGAAAAGCAAAACATGTTTACACTTGTTCTTACATATGTCCTGAGGTTAGAGCCAAGTATAAAACTCATCCCATATTGTTTGTGGTACAATTACCTCAGTGATACAGTACAGTACAGTACGATGTGATTTGTTGATGAGTGCTATTTCAAAGTGATCTGATGATTTCCTTTTTTCCACAGCCAATAGATTTGATGTCTGACTCAAATGGAATAAATGATTCAACAACCTCTTGATTTCAGACTAATGACCAAAGGCTTTTCTGGTTCCAAACATTCTGTCCTCTATGTTTTTGTTGTCCAAGAGGAAGAAGATGAGACTGTGGAAAATCAAACATACATTTCATTGACAGACATAAATATAAAGTACACAGCGTCCTAAAATAACTGCCTAAATTAAATAAAACAATGAAAGATCTGTTTTAGATTGTCTACGACTTCACTTTGTTTTGTGATTAAGAATAATTTTGTAACAGATGCTTTTGCTGAATGTAACAGGAGTATTATGGCATTGAACAAATTCCCGCTCTGACATAACGACCACTTCAATACGAATGGAAAGCTTGCAGTTGTTTCCAGTCATTCACATAACAAAGTTTATAAATGTTTGCAGTAATTGAAGTCATTGCTGAAGTAACTAAGGCACAGAAATTTAATGCGAAAATCATTATGTATTTATAATATCACAGACAAACGTATTTTCTCTTTTTTGTCTTTAAAATAAAATGATCACCATCTGGAGGTTTTTGAAAAAGCTGAAAACCTGTGAAATTATGTTCATTGACTGACTATTAAACATATCTATGGTGCACAGTCATCAGCATGCAAAATTTGCACTGAAATGGTTTGCTGAAGAAAATCAGGGAATACTCATCCACATCTGGCCTGTGTTAGAATGAGAGATGACAATTCAGGAAGTTCTGCAATCCATTAACAACCTGAAATTTGAAGAGAAGTGGAGAGAGAAGTAGTCAAAATACAGTCAAGTGAACGGCATTAAATCTGCCATAACTTATTTTTTTTTTTGGTCATTAGAAATTGAGAAGATTCTGTAATGCTAAAACATTAATGTGAAAAGACAACTCCGTAAGTCAGAAAACATAAGGATCAGGTGAAGCCAGACTTCAGGAAGTAACAGCTAATAAAACACACAGCTATTAAAACTGTTATGTACAATATCATGGCACTCTTTCTTAAAGGCTTTGTAGGTAATGATGTCCTGCTCTTTATAAAACTAATTTAAGCATATTACTCTTGAAAACCAGCCCCTCAGACTGAATTATCTCATCAATGGTGGCTTAAAGACGGCTTAAAGAAGGCTCTGAATCAGTAGGAAGGTTTCCTGACCTGGACCTCAGAAAGGCAGCGCTGACATGCATGAGCAATGACATCATAACCACATTTAAGCAATTCATTCTCAAGGTTAAAAGGTGAAGAAAGGTATCTGCAATAAGTGCACTTATGGAAAGATGAGATCTCTCCTCTGTTTTGTTTCTCATGACACGCACACCCAGATAGGTTTTATTGCTCAGAGTTATTGGTAAGTTTAAACATGGACTTTGTCTGAGATGTTTCTTATATACATTAATTCTATGGTTAATAAACTGCTGGGATACATACATTTTCATAACTATGGAAGTTAACACAACTCAGAACATCTTCAGAAAATCTGATGAGAAATGTTTGAGTTCATTCTAAACAAAAGATCTACTATTTAAGCTACTGTTGTTGCTTCTCTTAAGAGCAAATCTGAAACAGTTGTATTACTAACTTGCTTTGCGCATGTTAGATTACCATGTTTTAGCACTATGCTAGCATCAATCTGTGTTAAAACATGCTTGCATAGTGCTAAAACATGTTAGCAATGGGTTAAATAAGGATGTTAGGGGTATGTTAAAACATGCTAGCCAGGTTAAAACATGTTGAAAATGTTATATGTTAGCAACATCTTAAAAATGTAAAATGCTTGCAATGTGTTACAATATAATAAACATGTTAGAATCAATATTGCTAACAACATGTTAAAACATGCTGGAAGCATGTTAAATTTTGCTTACAATGTCTCAAAACGTGTTGGAAATATGTTCAGTCATGTTTGAAACATGTTAAAAACATTTTTACATGTCCTGTTACACATTTGTACTTACACACACCATTCTGAGGGTGTTTACATGTGTGTAGTTACAGAAATATTACAGCTGTAGATACTATGTAGCAATGTGTACTTACACTGTGGTTACATACTACAGTACATACACATCTAGTTACTATGTAGGTACACAGGTATTATGGACACTTAATATAAAGTGGGACCTATTGTATGTCTGTATATTTAAATTTTACAAATAAGTATGCACAGTACACACACATACGAAACCTTTATTTCAGATGTGATTAATCCCGCTTGTTTGGCAAGAGCTTCTATGGTAGTTCATGTTGGCTAAAAAACACAAGAAAATGCATTGTGAAAAAGGGCTACAAATGAACAATAAGTCTTATGGGTTTGCACTGGCATAAAAGTGAATAAATGGTGACAGAATTTTCATTATAGGGTGAACTATCTCTTAAAAAAAATACAAAAGCAGCATAATGTGATACATACTGTATATTTCCAAATGTTCTGAAGTCTGTTCCTCAGAAAAGCTTATTACTTGGCTTCAAAAGACTTACTTTTCCAATCCTTTATGGTGTTTTTTTGTATATTTTTTGGTCTTGAAATCACTGGTTCACTATGTACTTGCTCTTTGAGATTCTTTACAAATGTCTTCCTAAGATCATTACATGAACTATGGAAATGATAACACCGTGGCTTTAGACCAGTGAGATGTATTTTTTTGATGAAACTATTCTTTTAACAGTTTGCATGGGGAGGGCTAAATTGCAAATTAAGGTTTTCTCCAAATACGAGCAAACAAATGGGAAAGGCAGCTTTATAGCAATGCTTCTTTGTGAATGATCTGTGACATGGCTCACACCACCCGTTTCTTCAATAATATACGCAGCTTAGAAGATTGTGACAGGCTTAATTCAATTATGGCGGGCGAGATGTGCTTACACTCCGTAGGTGTGAGCTAATTCCTCTGTTAACACCCCTGAGTCACTGTCACAAACAAAGACAAACACATTCATTGGCTTCCAGAAGCTTGTTTGCTGTGATTGTCCCATCGCCTTTGAAGTTTCTCATTGCTTTCTGTTGTTTATTTATTCATGTGCTTCTCCTTGCCTGAAATCACCATGAGGTATTCAGCTAGAATAATTTTAGCATAGTGTGAAACAATATAGGGATGGTATTTTGGAAGTGTAAACCCACTGCAACAGTTTCCAGAGTTCTGGTGGTTAGATTCTGACTTTGAATATGTTTTTAAAGAACTTTTCCAGTGCCGTTGTCTATTGAGATTTCAAGTTGCCCGCCATCAATTGTATGCGCACACCATTAATCAAACACCACACGAGAATGTCCCACAATATCAGCTCAGCTCACAATAGTTTTTATGCGGCAGCTGCCACATGTGCCAAGCGTCCTTTGAGATCTGGACTAAGCTGATGAGATGAGAAAGGATGCTTTTAAGGATTATGTTAATTGCTAATTGGTGTATGAGAAGGTGATTGTTTTGTTGGGGTAATTTGGATTGTTGGCATTTGAGACACGCTTTGCTTGTTCTTTGACTGCCTGGTAACAGCATAGATGGCAAGTGTTGCTTTGTATAATGCATTTTAACTGTATTAAAGTTCTTGTCAATGATTTTAATTTAATATGAATGGTTGGGTGAGTACCCCCAGTGTTTGAAGGAGAGGGAATTGGAGTCACCCCCAATTTCATTTTTTATAATTGTTTTAGTCTTTCATCTAGGCTAATTACCACAAGCGGTCATAAACAACTGTAGTGGACTTTTCTGGCTTAAAATAAGATCATGTATCTTTCTTTATATCTAAACAGTGCAACTCTTTTCAGTATTGATAATAATAAGACGTGTTTTTTGAGCAGCAAATCAACTTTCAACAAATCAATTTTCTTCTAGAGGATCATGTGACACTAAAGACTGGAATAATGATGCAGAACATTCAGATTTACAGTACTTTCATAAGAAGAAATGATTATTGTATTGAAACATTTTGTATAGAAACAAGTTATTTTAAACTGTAATACTAGTTCACAATATTGCTGTTTTTGCTATATTTTTGACCAAATTAAAACAGCTGTGGTTAGCATACAATAACACCATATATATATATATATATATATACACATACAGAAATAAGCATTGTGTTGTAGAATATAGTACATTTCTTTTGGTTAATCAGCCAGAGTCTGTTCCCTAGGTGTTCTTGGTTAGCCCTCTGTGTATATATATACCTCAGAGTTTCTCTTTATCAAGGTCTGGTGTTGTTCCTTGTTGATGTTTCTTGTGTGTTGTTCAGTCCTTCCCTTTCGTGTTTGAATATACTGTATTTTTTCCCACGTCTCCCTGTGCCTGGATTTGATTTTGAGTAGTTTGTTAATACATGTTTTATATTGCAATTGGATCCTACTCTCCATCTCTCAGAATCAGCCTTTGTTACAATATCAATCAATTACAACACTGACAGTGCTTCACAGAGTGAGTAGTTACTGCTGAGCTCTTGCATCCTGATTTGTTTGCTGCTCTTCTGTAGCTGGTCGATTTTTCTTTCTTTAGTATTAATGATTCCTCACCTGTTACTTTACTTTTAAATATTTAAGTTCAAATGAACAACTTGAACAGAAACAAACACAGTATTTTAATGACCTCTGAGCTCATAGCAGACTTGAAAAATATGAAAAATAATCATATTTTTACTTCCAGAACCCAACAGTTGCACTAAATTGCACACCCCTCTGTGATTATGCTATTTTTTTTAAGATTTTGAAGCGTCTTTGTGTAAAAGGAAACACCTGAGGTGTTCAAAATACGTTTTAAAAATGATCTTTCTTGTTTTTATGAAGCAAACTGTGAAATTGAGAGATAAATTATTATCCCACTGGATGAGGTACTTTACATGATCTTTGTTCCCCACTGATCTTCTTTTAAATTCTCTCCTAGTTCTTTTATCCCAAGTTAATACATGTTTGCTTGATTTAAAACAACAGACGGAATGAAATAATGTGAAAGAAATAGTAAAGTCGTGCAGTCCAGGCTGTCAGCATCGATGATCTCCACTCAGTTACTCATGCCACACTTTTTTAACGTGTTTGCAGTGACGCAGACTCGCTCTTCACGGCCATCCACCCCCATTTTTTCTCTCGCCTGCCTCTTCATATCTAAAAGCACCTCAACTCTTATTTACTGTTGTAATACTAGTTCATTTTTAACCCAAAAACACAGTCAGACATGTGTTAAAGTTTTAATTGATCATCCTTATAAACAATGAACCTGATCCTCTGCTCTGCTCATTCAAGGTCACTTTCCAATCACAGCTTCCATATACTGAGTCCTCCGGTTGCTTTAAAAGGCCAACAAACCATGAAAGCGCATCTGGGCAGAGGTGAGAAGGTAGCAGCGCTGTAACTAATGGGTTTATTTAATTTAATTTACTGCAGCAGCCCGGGATCACAAGAGCCGTGCGGGCCAGAGAGAGATTGAGGTTGCTGTGGGAAAGAAAGAAAGATTAACCCTCTTTTTAAAAGGGCAAAATTCGCTCTCATGTCATGCTGGATTTTCCTGCAGAGATATGGCACTGTATAACTTGGCAGAACTAAATGAATACAGGTTTGTGAAGGAATGGGGCTCTCCAGTTTATTTCTGACAAGGCTCCTAATCAACGTCACACTGGGGGCGCGTGCGCCGGGTCTAGAATCGTTCAGAAATGAAAGCTTTGTAAACAAGTCCTCGGATGGATCAAAAGCGATGGCTGCCGAAATGACTCGATGCAAAACACACACACGCCCGACCGTCATACGTGAAGGAAGCAGCTGGAGAAAAATGGCTCTGGTTACCGACTGATAGAATATCACGGTCATGGTCAAGCATGTGTTGTAGTCATTAACGCTCACTAATTAGGGACTCGCCTGTGATGCTGCTATTGTGCTTACGTGTCAGCGCATATCTCTTTCGGTGCATGCTGCCCCCAATTATCCAGCGGGGAAAAAAAGGAAAACGCCTGAGAATTCCTGATGCAATCTGTGGAATGTAAATGAAGCAATCCCAGCAGCCCTTGGCTTTGCATAGCCACGGTTCCTGCTGGATCGTTCACGCGGATCTGCGTAAACCGGCCGAACACATGCGCGCTCCACCTTGGGTAAATCCAACAAACGCTTCGGGGCACAGAAAATGAATATGGCATGATAATTAGTTAACCAACAGAGCGTTGCCAGAGGAGGGAATGTTGTCTAGTGTTTAATAACAATTTGTGACGCTTGCTATGTGCCCATTTCTCCATAAAGTGTTGGTGTTTCTTTTTTTTTTTTTTTTGTTGACAGTTCCTTCTGTTCTTTACCTCCTCGCAAACATATTTGATGTTCTCTTCTCAATGTTTTGGTTTTGAGGTGTCAAAGTGTTGTAAAACATTCTCAACGCTGATAGATGCCTAGGGCTGAGGCAGTGCATTTCTGGTTGCTTAGTTCTTAGAATTCGCCTTTGGCTGGCTGTGTCATGCTAAGATTATCATGCGGGGTGGATACGCACAGGGTTTTCTGGGATTTGACTATCATCGCATGTGTGCTCGCGCTACCTTTGTAGCAATGTTTGACAGGATTATTTGACATCAAGTACCACTGGGCCCCTGTGAAAGCTGAGGATGAGATTGGTACAGTCGGTTACGGCAAGTGGCATTTGAGCACAGACAACACAGTTGTGTTTTGATTTGAAATACAATCCTAAATGGGTAACTCAAGGTCAGTTTGCCATTTCTAGTTGAGAAACGGTCAATCGAATGAATAAAACAGCCAGACAGCAGCCTCAGCATTCAAAATTGTTTCAACAACATTGTAAACAAATTCAAACAAACACGTGTGTTGGTGAAAGTGTAGAAAACTCTGGAACACTTTATTTTAAGGATCAGTTTTCACTTTTACGTAGCTGCTTAGCCTGCATATTACTAGCATATTGGATGTTTATAAAGCACATATTTTTGAGTTTCATTAATCGTACCCCATACCTAAACTTAACAAATACCTTACTAACTAATTAAAATTTATCAAATTTTAATTGAATCAAATTGAAACTCTAACTAATATAAAAAAGTTTTAGCAGTTTATTTTTTTGTATTTTATTAGTTGTTGTTTCTTTTATTTCATGCAACTGCAATCCTAATTAATGCAAATGTAAAAAGCTATAAGATGTGTGTCTGTGGTCTTCTGATTTTATATTTGATGGTACAAAATTATGATATTACATTTTACCATATTGACTCTAGTATTGCATATATGACTGCAGTAATACAAGCAATAGTAGAGTCAATGGGGTAAAAAATGTCCCCGCCACCTATCATATTTAATGTAGCCTTTTAGATGAAATGAAATAAGTTGTAGCATGCTCAACACTGTGTCTTGAAATGCATACATTTGCACCTGTGATTTTCCCAATATGTTTTGAATCAGTAGTGGACAGTGCACAGAACTGGTTCACGATGCATTGTTTTGTCTCAATGTTCTCATTACAATAACATGCATGATGCAAGAAGTAAATATTACAGAGGGAAAGCTGGTTAATCAATTCTCTACTTTTAATTTGTGTACTGTATACTGCATTTGTCTGGATAACTGTAATCTGGAGACTGAGGGAATGAAGTCACATAGGAATAAAAGCACAGAGATTAAAAGCATCTGTTGTTCAGGGCACTTAACATCCCACATGTCATGCTTCACATTAGTCTGGTGTAACCAATGCATCATAAAAACTAAGGGTAAATATGACATATTCACAGTAGAGTTAGAGTTATAAAATAGAAAGCTTAAAAAGAGCGGTCACAGGAATATGGGAGCATGAATGTTGCTGAAGTGAACCTGAAAGTTTGGACAGCATTACATTTATGATAATTGAAGTATACACCAGAAAGTGACATGGGAATGAAACGACATGCCACCTACCTAAAGCAAAAGAAGCCCCACTGTGCTTTACATGTCCCTTTCACTTTTTAGCTCTTATTTCATCCTGTCCCTGACACGGTGCACTTTTATTTTTGCCTTTTGCATTATTCTCCAATAAAAGACACAACAAAGTCCACCACATGTTCTGTCTATTATGGAAACTCAGTGAAGCAGTCCTGTTGTGATAATGAATGTAATCAAGCCTCCAGTGGCACAAGCACAATAACAGAAATTTCCGTCAGTCCATGGGCTGCTTAGCATTGTAAGCTACACTAAAAGCGACCGCAGCTCTGACACAGAGTGCTTACGGTAGATGCTTTTCAGACAAAGCGACTTTATTTTACACATTGATTCTGGCATAGGAAATGCGCAAATTCTCAGCGCCAATCAGGCACAGTCCAGGCGAGCTTTTATGATTTCCACCCACCAATGTCTGTCAAAATGAAAACAGACATCTGTCACAAAATCACTGTGAATGCAAGCCTTCGTCATTGGACACACTTGCTGTGAAATCTGTGTAGATCTTTAAATATTTAATGACTTTTGTCATGTTTTTATTTGATAATTTCAGTTATTTATTACATTTTGCTTTATAGTTAGAAATGTATTTGATGCTGTATAGGTTTGGCAGATCAGCATCTACTGTAGGTATCATCAGCTAACCGATTAGTTCACCCGAATAGAAAAATCTGTCATCATTTACTCACCCTCTTGTTGTTCCAAGCTGCATGCATATACAAACCTGTCACATCAAGTGTTGCCAAATGGTAGTCACTTCTCTCACAGCCAAACACAATGAATATGTGGAAGCATGAATGAGATTTGAGAGTTATTGTGGAGGATTATCACTGCATGCTTTTTCCACCTTTGGAGTGTGACAGTCTCTGATCACTGTATGTTTAATGCATGTGAAAAATTAGGTAATAATTAACATTTCATATAATTTAATATTTACAGTAATATTGTTTTTCATAGAGAAACCCAAATAATTTGGGTTTCAGAGTAAATTATCACCAGTATATACTTTACATGAGCATTATGCATTCATTATGTATTCATTGTTTTCCTTTATTTTAGTTTTGTTGTTTTCTTTTTAGGGCAAACCTAGTAGCCCAGGTTAGGTAAAAATGACCAGTGAAAGAGAGAGGAAAGTTTAACAAATAGCTTTTTGCGTTGCAACTTTAATGAAGTGTATATATATATAATATGTATATAAAACAAATCTAAAACCAATAATAATAAATACTTTATAGTCAAAAAAAAATGAATGAGCAATTACAAAAAAAAATGACAAAAAAAACACAGCATTACTGAACTTTTAACTAATATTTAATCAAAATCAGAAAATATAGTTCAAAATATGAACACAAACTATAATTGAGAGTCAGAATGGCTAACCATAGGGTACAATTTTTCTATAAATTGCAAAACTGAAAGCACTAATTAATCATTAATCTCTAATACTGCAGATGTTACTCTGATAGGAAGAAAAAAAAAATACTTAAATCATGCGGGTGCGATTTAATCATCAAATCTGTACATTGTTAGTGGCTTTTATAGTCCACTTGCTAAAAACATGAGACCTCTGAAACCTGTATAGGCTAGCTGGTTTTGTAATGAGCAATGTAAATGAAAAAGGTTCTACAGTGGCGTCCTGCTGTAAACCCCATTTCGCCACTAATTGGAACCTTTATTTTTAAGAGCGACCACTTACAGTCACAGCATTAACCTCTGTGATCTGTGCTCAGGGCATTAACCTGGGTCTCAGTTTGATGGACATGCGCTTCCAATCAACTCTGAGCAGAGCTCACCCAGAGGCTCTGCAGAGATCTTCTTCACATCTCAGTCAACCGCGGCAGGTCGCTGCCCTAATATGGCAGATTAAAACCCAATATTAATTTTCCTTCCTGATCTGCTGGAGGCCTGGGCCGTTTGCTTGTTGTGTCTGGGGTGTGTTTGTTTTGGCCGAGGTGCTCCGCCTCTTCTATCCTTTTTATTAACACAGGCTCTAATGCCTTGATTTAATACACTCTCGGAGGTCAGATATTGCGCTGGCAGCCACAGAACACTTCCTTCCTCCTTGCTCCATTAATAACAGCAAACAAATCAGGGATGTGCCATAAATTTTCTCTCCGGTATATTAGAGCAACTTGGATGTGAGATGTGGACATGTTTATTATGAGAGTAGAGCATTACTCCCGTGCAGCTCCAGCCAGAGGGTGCGACTGTGTGTGTGTGTGTGTGTGTGTGTTTCTTTATCTCTCGCTCTCACATGTCATTTGTATATGCTCCGTTTCATCTGAAATTACATACGGTATTCCCCTATGGCCATAGCGCGTCCATCATAGATTCATACCATGTGTTTTTTTGCCAGGTACATCAATGATTTATTAATGCACTGTAAGTGAACATGGCTCTTCAGAATAAAAGATCCATTTAGATTCCCAAAAGACCATCAGACAACCTTATTAAGATCCAGAAATAACCTTTACTCTTTAGCTAATCATTTTTGGAGCCATGTTCTAGTGATTAGAATTGGTTGTTGTGACTTTAAGTCTATGTAATTTTTTTTTTACTATGTTCCTAACACATATTCAAAGACCCATGAAGCCACTCAGAAGAGTGCTTTACTGCACAAAATGGTTGATGAACCTGCTGAACCAAAAGTGCTGCAAAGGACTGTTGAAGAAATTCTATTTTTAGGAGTGAAAAGTCTTTTCAGAAAATGACATTATACTGGCTGTGTGTATATATCGATAGATATATACAACTGGTAGAGCCTGGCGCTAGCAAGAGTAATGCACTGGCTCAGGTAAGTTGTTATCCTTGAATTCATTGTCACTTTAGATCGCACTGTCTGGAAAATGTAATGTAACAGCGACCCTCAACTTAGTTCCATTTGTTTTGTTTTGTTTCATTTAATACATTTTTTAATTAATTGTCTCAACAGGGATTCACTGGTATTCTTTAATCAAGATGTCCAAGACATAAGCTAAACCAAGTAGCAATTAATCACAATATTAGAAACAATGATTTGAAGCACAATTTCAAATCAACAAACAAGACAAAGCTATGATACTGAGCATATACCATTAAAAGGTTCAATAGCTGTACGATTTGTTTAATGTTTTTGAAAAAAAAAAACTCCTATACTTACTACACATTTATTTGATAAAAATGCTGTATTTTAAAATAACTCTTTTCATATTAATATGTTAAAATAAATAACCAGTCATCAGTGTCACATGATCTTTCAGAAGTCATTCTGATATGCTGATTTGCTACTGTCACGCCCATGTCTTTGTTATATGTCACTAGTTTAGTTTTGGTTTCGTTTTGTTATTTCCTGTGTTTCTGTAATACAGGCTCAGGAGGCGGTAGATTCATTCGCAACTCTTTAATGTCACTCTCATAGTCAAACAGGCATG
>JAUCNO010001796.1:337534-354453 GCA_032353835.1 Enteromius viviparus
AGATATCGACTGTATGTAGATGCAAAAGCTTAATGATAAAAAAAGTCTCATTTTAGAAGAACATTTCAGATGGCACTTATAGGCTTTAGCGTCTGAACTCTTCATACAGTATATATATTTCGCCCTGTTGAAACACTGGTTCTTCTTTAAAACAAAACAACAACAAAACATGTAGCTTCATGATGTACCTAGTCTTTGCTTCTTTACAATCTAATTAAGAGCAGCAGGTTTTTGTGTTGGAATATTTTTAGTTCACTTAACACATGTTCTGTGTGATGAGTGTGTTGGGGGAGGAGCGTTTCTGTGTATCTATACTGAGTTGCATTTCCCTTGCGGTTAGCTGCTGAGAAACAGAGAGACACAGAGTTGCAAAAATGACAATTCTCTGTGAAAATCTCTGTGAAACTAAGACTTCATCATCTTGTACATCACGAGTGGTCTCAGTCAAAGCAGTCAGAGGCTTTTTCCAGCAGTGGTCCTTGATTTTTTAGCCTATGTTTCTGTGATTTTAGTTAGTCAGATTGATGAATTAATATTTTAAAAAATATTTTTTGTGAGTAATGTTGTATCACTAAAAAACGAAGCCCTCTTTGGCAGATGGCATGCTGTCCTATTAATATGAATTATCCTGCCCAATCTCGCGGCAATTCGTACATATTTTACAAGGTGGCTAATTTGTACAAATTTTTTTAATAATGACCTACACCTAAACTTACCCGTCACTGGGGTTTACACAAATCATACAGAATCGTATGATTGGGGTTGTAGGAATTCGTACGAATTAGCTGCCTTGTAAAGCACTTGCAAATTGATCGTGAGATAGCGCTGAATTGTCTTGCCTAAAAAAAACCTCAAGTTATGGGCTATTGCCTTTTCCCAGATTGATCCTCAATACGATATCAGTAATGTTTGCTGCATTATTTTGTTTACACAGCTCAGTGATTACCTTTGAAGAAAAAAGAAAGCCTATTGTTCAGCGGGGCACAACAGAGGAGTTGCATAGCTAATATTTTAAAATAATGCATCAGGACAAATCATAATGTTAGAAAATAATATAGGTCATTGCATGCACCTTCCTATTGTGTGCAAGACATGCAGGTATTGCTATTCTTCAAACGCTTTTTATTTCAGTATGATAACAGATTTATGAGGAGAGTCAGAAATGAAGTTAAAATATTCAGGCAGCCTGTTCTTTTATTTTCAAGCTGATAAGCTAATACCTTCATAACGTTTAGAAGCACGCTGTGTTACTTTGTTGTAATTGTTGTAATGTATGCAGGCAGGAAAATGCAGGTCAGAAAATGCAGTCCCGCTCATAATGGCTGATTTATTGAATTGTTTTGTGTTCTGTTGGTTGTAAAGTTTTCTTCTGCAGTAATGAAAGTATTCTAAGCAGAACTGCTTGCAGAGTTTTGACATGCATTAAGAAGCAAAGTTCCTTTTAGTTTTTGATTCCTGCTTTATTATTTTATTTATTTATGTTACAGATTGTTTGTAAAAAATATGCCAAAACTATTTTAATTATTCTTTTTTGTTGTCTAATGTACTAATAGTGAATTGACAGGACTCCAACTAAATGATATAATTAGGGATTTGACAGACAGGTTGGAAATTCAGACTTTTTTTGACTGGACGAACATTTCTTCCACAGAGTATATAAATACAGATAAATACATTTAGATCACTTCATTCAATGATCGCTATCAGGATGTAAAGAGACTTTTAACCAGCATAACAAAAAAAAAATTCTGAAGACAATCGCTCAATGCACCTTTTATGAAAACATAAATGGGCAAATTCCTAGGAACATTTTTCAATAAAGACAATTCATTTTTTCACATAAATACATATTTCTTAAACAACAAATCAACATATTAGTATGATTTCTAAAGAACAATGTGACACTGACTTTTAAAATGCAAAAAAAGCAGGAATAGCAAAGAGTTACTTTAAATTGTAACTTTTTTTTACATTATTGTTCACATTATTGTTGATCAGATAAGTCCAACATTGGTTAGCATAAGAGACTTGTTTCAAAAACACACAAATATTTGAAGTATGTTTTCACCAAATCATTAATATTTTTGTATAATAAAAATAATAAAACATATTCTTTACACCCATATTTTACACTATTCAAATATGCTAACATTGTAACTTTCCTGTGGAATTAATGGAATCTTCTGACCTGTTGTTATCAATAAATATCAAATGTCACAGTAACTAATCAGAGAGATCTCACTACAGCAGTGTTTCCGTCTGTATGAGTTCCTGTTGGGCCTTTTCTTTGAACACTTCTTGTCTTCTTGTGAATTACTCTATCAGCATTTATAGTGTGACAACTAACAGCGAATGCTAACATACTGTCACCCGCAGGTACATTGCTTTCTGCTTCCCTCGGCTGTAAAACTGCAGTTGATTCTCTCTCATTTTAGAGCACTCACCACACAGGACCCATAATGCCTTGAGTGCTCACATGAACCACATGTCAACCGAGGCTTTTCAGATGCCTCGCTCTCCATCCATGTCATCCTGCCACTAACAAGTGGCAGAGGGAAGACAAAAATAAGAGGGAAATGGACTGGGGGGAGGAGGAGGAGGCGGTGGTGGGATGCTGTCCCGCAGATCTCATCCAGTGAGCGAGTGCTGGCCTCGGGCGGGATAACATCCGAGAGTTCTCGGAGCTCGCTAATCTCCCCACCCACCAGCGCTGACCTGTGCGCTTTGACTGCAGGACAGACCCAGCCCTCCATCAATGTCACAGTCAGAACTAATGAGAGCCAGAGGCCGCAGGGTCAATGACTAAGCTGATTTGCCTACTGATAAGCGATGACGGAGCCTTGGAGAGGGGTTGTACCACTGTCTGGGATTAGATTAGCTCCTCTGTGCTGGAGCGTACAATTTATGAGCTCACAGAGTTGAAACTTGGTCGCAACCTTGTAGAGGACGGATGGCTTTAACGTGCATTGCTGCAAAAAGTTAAAGGTATTAATTCTAGAATGTGTAAACAGGTCATAGTAACCACACTCTAGAAAGAAATGCCTATTACTACAACTTAAATGCATGGGTGCGAATTAAAAAAAATCAATTTAAAGCTTTAATTTAAATGTAATAATTAATTTAAACTAAAATGTAATTTCTTTCTTTATTTAGTTCAGGGTTGTTGATTCCTGCATGCTTTTCATAGAACTGGATAAGGCGAATAAATGTGACCTGTGCTGGCAAAAAGAGTCATAGTGAGCAGATTTTCAAAGATTCTGCAAAAAGAAACGGTATCAAATAAAGAAACAAAGGCCTAGTGCATTATTTTTTCATTTTACATCTGAACAAAAGGATTTAAGTAAGAAAAACGGTTTCACTTTATTTTGATGGTCCCTTTAACGTATTCAAATAATTAAAGTTCAGTGTATTCAACTACAAAAGCAGCTCAATCAAGAACAGCAGTTTTTTTTATTTTATTGTTAGATTAACTTTAATGAGACAGACAGCTTATATATTATATTAAGACATACTGCAGGACACGGATCTTATACAATGTTGTTCATCAGATGGTTTTTCCCCAGCAGTTCCACAAACTCTCACTTAGCAGATTATGATCGTGTAATTAAACTACTTAAATACTGTACTTATTTATACTGTACTTAAATACTTCTGTGTATGTATCGGGATTGGGTGTGTAGTTGCAAGCGCAATTATGTGCACAGTTCAGAAGTGAGCAGAGAAAAAGGTACTCTTCTCAGAAAACGTAAAAATAAAGATCATTTTAGATGTTTAACTAATATCGGAATCTTAATGAACTCGTTTTTGCGAAAACCTTACATTTTACACTTTTTTGTCTGTAGCTAAACATTAACCTGTGTGCATTCTTTTTCAACACGGGTCAAAAATGTTGCAATTTAGTAATATTTTATGTGTTTTAGTAAAGGTAAAGGCCTATTAGTGCTTAATGCTGTGTTGGAAATTTAAAGAGTTTTATTATAGTTTTTTTGTTGTTAGCATTGTGCTAAACAGTAGCGCTCATGCTTAGTTTTTGGCAGCTACATGGAGGTACACACTGCATACAGCATGAGTAACCATATGAGCAACGACTGCTGTAATATCATACTGCTTATTGATATAGTAAGAAAATGGTTGTTTGTGATTCTCGACTTCATATTTTGTGTTCTACAGTTGTACACTTGTAAAATGATCTGTGTATTTGTTCAAATAACTTTTTTTTTGTATTATTCTCTATCAAAAAGTGATTTTGTAACTCTAAAGATCCCTAATACAGCACCAGTCTCATTAAATAAGTTCTGCCCAAAAACATGTCGTCAAGGACCCTAGTTAAATAATCTGCAGAAATCGTATTTATTTATACCCTATATGGATATCTTTGACCCTCTCAATGCATTTAATGCATTTTAAGCATAACTTTGTGGAGAGCTTGACCACTTGTTCAACAGTCACAAGCAAGTAAGGAGATGCAGAAGATGTACCTTCTTCATTCTCAGTAATTGGTTTACTGCAAAGCAAATCATTCCTTCATTGCTTGTTAAAGAGATTCAATGTGCTGTACATAGTTTTCGGCACAATAATGATTTTTTCCCATTTCCCATTTCTCCCCGCTCTTTTGCGATTTCTGACAGCAGAATAAGTGACGCTAGACAGATATTGCTCCCAGATGATTTCACAATGCCATTCAAGTAGGTACCCGATTACAGGCTCCTGGGTAATTTGCATGTGATTATGCCACTGGTTTTGTACAGGGAAAGAGCTTGGCTGTAATTGTCTAACTTTTATCGTGTAATTACACCGCCGTTTGCACTCTGTAATCTTAAATTCTATAGTAGGAGTTATTCGGCAGGATTTATCACAGTGGCATGTGTGCCAGCTGGGATGTATTTCTTTTTACTCAGAGATTTGCAGTTTCACGTCGGCTCTTTAATGACACACAAAGGATTCGACTGCCGTTCGTCTTTTACATATCAGCTGGATGTTTCCTTTGTGTGAGACACATTAGCAAGTGACCTCTAACTCCCGTCCTGTGATGTACAGTGTCATTCACCTCGACTACACTGTCCCAGATGACACGAAATGGAAACAAAACAGCGATGAATAATTACCCCAAATCTGAAAAGAGTTCCATGTTCCCGCTTCCACAGATAGCATCTTATCACCTGGTCAGTCTAGAGGCTTATCGCCACCTTTTTTTGCCTACACTGAAAGCATATTCAAGACTTTAATCTCCAGCAGGAATGAAGTGCATATTTAAGATAGCGGTAGAAGCCCGCGGCGTATGGGTTTCAGGCAACCGAGGTTCGTTCTGTAGCAGGCAGTGGGAAAGGCTTCCATCTGTTTGCCTCTCAGGGGTGTGGAAACGAGGAACGTGGCATCTTTCTCATTCAAGATGCACTCTTGATGCCTTTATTTTGGCTGGGCCCTCCTTGTCGGGAGGCTGATAGCGGTATTGGCAGCTCTCAGGAAGACTGGCAGCAGGTGTAATCAATACGACCATCCCGCGTCAGTGGGAGACAGCCGAGCCCAGAGGCGGGCCATCCATCAGCGCTCCAGCAGGCCCCGGGTCCACCTGGATCATATTGCATTGCACACACTGCAGAGAATGTGCATAAATAAAAAGGTTGTTTTAATTAGTTGGTCCTCCTCTGAAGTTTATTCAATTCTTTTTCCTCCCTAAGTGCCATTAAGAGATACTTAAATAATGCATCGTCTGCGCAATCAAAGGCAGACTCCGTTATTGTCTATCTGAGGAATTCAAAACATAGCTAGCATCTCTGAAATATTAAAACAGCCCCCAGCTGCTAACAATGACTACCATTTTTTTTTTTTTTTAGTGGCAGAGCACAGGAGACTATTCTTTTTTAAGTGATTAAGGTAGGGCCTAATGAATATTAATTGCATGACAGCGCATAATTACAATTTTATGAGCCACGATTATACTATTCCAATTCTGCATTTTAGGAGTTCAGTATTTATTTGCATCTGAAACTTAAATAGCTTTTGCGCAATATTTTGTGCAGCGTGCTTAAATACTTGATCTTATAATGAGGAACATGCAGAGAGCAATGCGGAACACATATAAAAGGCAACATACAGTAAACGTTAACAGCACATGACGAACAAAACACCAAGCATTTTTTAAATACAAACATAATCAAATGATAATACGGGACACCTGGAGACACACGGCTGGGAAAGGATGAACACTGATGACGAGGGTGGAGTTACAAACGAGGCAAAACACGAGGGGACAGAATGAAAACAAAAAAACATGAAGCACGTGAAACATAAACATAAACACAGGTAATACATGACAGTGTGACATTATGTACAGTAAATGTAAAGTATGTGTGATTTTTCATATTGCATTTAACAATTTCATATTACATTTGACAATGACATAAAAGTATATTTTAGTTCACCTTAAGTAACTCGGTTCATTTGCATGTTAGCAATATTTCAAACATACGTATGAAATTACAGCTAAACGTACTTACAGTAAGTTCTACTTAAGAAGGTCAAATCAAAGTTAACCAAATTGCCTTTAACATGAGCTTTAAGTCTATGAAAACATGCGTCATGTTTGCTGATAAAGAAATGTTTCAGCCAAAACTGAAAATTCTGTCATCATTTACTCCCCTCAAGTTGTTCCAACCCTGCAGGAGTTTCTTTCTTCTTGACAGTCAGTGGTCAATGGCAAAGACAATTCTTTGGTTACCAGCATTCTTCAAAATATAAAGTGTACTTTTCCACAAGAGTTGGAATCAAACCTGTAACCAGTTACAGGAACACAGTGGCCTTTATTTCACCCCACTGTTCTTCTGACTAAAAAATGACATGGTAAAGCGTTTTCCACACTCTTTTCCTCTTTTATCTGCTTATTATTAGATTGCCACTGTTGCCTGGCAAATATATATATATATATATACGTATATATATATATATATTTGAGCTGGATTTAAGACACTGAGTCAGCACAACATTCTAATAAACTGAATATAACTTGATTAGTCAAGTGGCAAAATTCGCATAATGATTAATGAAGCCCATTTTTCCTATTTTGGGAGCTATTCTCACACGTTATGTGGTGTCAGTGCTTATTTTTTTGAGCATTAATTTTTTTTTCACAGACCATGTTTGTGTGGAAGACGCTATTCAGAGGACAGGTTGTTCACTTACCCACTGAGTTTAAGAACTCAAGAATCGCTAAGCATCTAGGCCGGGAGCAGCTGGAGATAGTCACAGTATGTGTCGGGAGATAAGCAAAGCGTGAAGAAAAAGAGAGTTTGCAGAAGGTGAATTCTGAAATGTTAAAGAGGCCCAAGCATTAGTCACCCTGTGTTGATTTTCCATGTAGGACCACTGCTGGCACATGTAGAGATAACTGAGTCACGCCTCTCTCCAGGAACCATCGCAAGGAAGCATGGCACAGAACAGTCTCTGTTGACATGCCGGAGAGAGGGCAGAGTGCCAGGCAGCGCGCTGAGGTGACATTTGTAGTAAGCATTCCCAAACAGCAGCGCAGCACCATTACTAGCAGCAGATCCGCTTTCACATGAGTCAGTCGCGCTCCCTCACTGACTCCCCCTGTTGCTAATGACCGGCACAACCTCACACTTGCACCGTGAGCGCTTTCCACCTGCCTGACCGTACAGCGCTCATTCCCGTGACATGTGCAAGCGGGATCATCATCGCGCTGTGAGTTCGTTGTTTTGAAACAAGCTCCTCAGCAGATGTTCAATAAACCTGAGAGAAGTGCAGGATAATAGTGATTTTAGCACAACACGAAGCTGATCGCCTAAAAACCCAGCCTGGGTTAAAACTCACTTACTGATTTTGTAAAATGTTGGCAAGAGCAAAACAATGCTACATATGCGATGAAGGTCATGGGACTGAAATGTTATGAGTAGATTCATTTATAGTTTGATATGTTTGGATGGTTTGTGGTATTTATCCTTTTTGTTTTGAAGTTTAAGGTTGTTTTTGTTGTTTCTTTTTTCAGCACAAATATTTATTACCTAGGTGTGCAAAGGTAATTGTTGATTAAATGGACAGTTCAGCCAAATATGAAAAATCTGTCATTAATTATTCACCCTCATGTTGTGTATTTGATGAAAAAATAAATAAATAAATAAATAAAATAAAAACTTTGAGCAAAAAACTTCCAGCAAACTTTGAGCCTTAGGGATTTTGACCCCGCCACCCCACAGACTTGTTTGGTGCTTGGTGAAATGAACTTAAGGCGAACATCTACAGTTGGAAAAATATATAGACATGGAATTTTTGAGGTAAAAGAAGATTCTGTTAAGTGGTGATCGAAGCACTCGGAATTAGGTGTCCCCAAGTGAGCAAGCCAAAGGCGTCGGCGACAATGAACCAAAAAAAAAAAAAACTTGGGAGAACCCGAGCTCGGTTGAGGCCTGGTCTCGTCTGGCCGGACGACCAGCACCTAATCTCCAGGTGATTAAATAGAGCCTCTGCCCCTTTCACCACCTCTACTAATTTTGTCCATCTTAATTTCAGATCTAAGCTCTTCGGTAGGAGGTGGTTCTTATCTGAAGTCAGATCACCAGGACAAATTCCACAGATCGATCTCCAAAACCTTAAACACTACATTCTCCATAATTCTTTACCTATCTAACACACGTTTAAAGGAGAATCTCTTAGCTCTGAAAGGATAAAGGGCTGATTAGGGAACACGTGTCAGCTGTGGTCAATCATTCGTACGCACTCCTCACGAAATTTGTTTATCTCTAAACATCATTTGTTTTTGCATTATTATTCTAATCATCAGTGTCCCAATATTATTAAAAAATCTTTGCTGCTACAGAATAATTTCTTATAATTATCAATGTTGAAAACAAGTGTTGCTGCTTAAAATTTTTTTGGACATTTTTGTAACTATATTCATTTAACAGTGACTTTTGATCAATTTAATGCATGCATAAATAAATATAAATTTCTCCATAAAGTATATGAAGTCATAAAAGAGTCATAGAAATTTTAAATGTAATCAAATCTTCTCATTTTATTTCGATAGTCAATTTATTCAATCTACTAACTATAAGTAACTTTGTAACTACATGTCATTTATATGTCAACTAATTCTCATTCATTCACGACTTCATGTCTACTAACTAGAGTAGATTATTCGGGTAGGTTTAGGGTTAGTAGAATAAGTTTCTGATAGTCAATATGTAGTATGTTGTGGATCCATCAAAATAAAGTGTAAGAAGATATTAAGCAGATAGTCTACCAGTACTCTATTGACTGCTAGTTGACATATAGTTGCAAAGTTACTTACTGTTAGTAGACTATCTTAAATGGGCCATCGGAATAAAGTATTACCAAATCTTTTTTTTTAATAATAATAAAAATTATTATATTTTGTAAAGCACTTTTCACAAGGTAAACAATACCGTTTCAAATAAAGTTCACAAAGGTATAATGCAATCACACAAAAAATGATAATTCAATTTCACATAATATCAGTATAGATTAATACTCAAAATCTACTCAAAACAGATGTATTTCTTCATGTTTATTAATAGGGAATCACCATATTTATATGATAAATAGATAAGCCGGCTGTTTTCCATTGCTACATCGTTCAATTCCATTTTACAACAGCTTCAAAAACAGCTCATTCTATCAAAAGTTCAAATGGAACCAGGGACATTTTAAACAGCAGAAAGTTGAAAGGAACAGCACCGGCATGCCAACCAAATCCCGTCACCTTCCGCCAAACCAATTACCATTAACTCTCTCTAGACGAGGCTTGGAGTGACATCACTAATGTGCCAGTGGCATGTGTGTGTCATAATAGTGAATTAATGTGGCGCTCCATAAAGTGCATGCTCCGCGAGCCGCCCGCTGTGTCTGCAGTAATCAGTGTTTGTGAGTATGTAGAAAGCAGTTATTAGCCTGAGTAAACAGTGAGCAAGCTGTCCTGATCCCCACTGTGCTCGTACTGCTGCCACGAGGAGGGCTGATGGCAGCCTATTCTCAAACTCATCTCAACGCCTTTCCACTCGATAGCGACGTCTCCGCGCCAGTCCCTTCCCCTCAGTTTCATCGACCACACGGGGCAGACATAAGCCTCTCCTAGGAGAATTCAGTTACAGATGTGTCATCGGACACCGCAGTTTTCTCCGTTCCTAATAGATGACTGGCTTCAAATATTCTGTCAGTTTTTCGCCAAGCCGCAAAAGGTCAGTGTTATCCAATCTCCACTTGTGCCCGTCTCCATTTACCATAATCATAATCATTCTGAATATGAGAAATATGAAAGCAGTCTGGCCAGAGACACGATCCGGTTCTTTATTCAGCATGCAAGGTGAAGATTTCCTCTCTGTTCCCTCAGATTAATAAAAGCATGGTTTGGAGTGCCCTGGAATACTAATTAGCTCCTGTTTATTTTGCCTTTCTTCGGACAATCAATAATCGCACAAAAGCGATGGAAGGCTCAAATCGCTTCGATAACCGTTCAAATTAAATTGGATGGAGTTCATTAAATATTCCCGAGGCATCGTGCATAATATTCAATATTGGAGACTTTTTATTTCATCTCTTTGTCTTTTGTTCTGAGTTCCTGTGTGGAAGCCAGACGAGTCAAGAGTTCTAAGACAATTAATTAAGTCTCTGACAAAAGGGCATTTCATATGTTTCCTCATAGCATCACAAGAAGATTTGCCGAATTTGATTCACCCGTTTCCTTTCTGTAGACGTGTTCAGGCGCTTCCATCACAGCTTGTGCCCAGTGTCTTTATGTGCTAATCAAGAAAAATCCTTATACTCACCCGTTTGCCAGCATTCAGGCTTAAATCCCAGGACTACAGTGGCACAGGCTGTGATTTCGAAGGTGGTGGTTGCCAGAGACAGGGCTGTTTGCAGTGCAGTTTTTTGATTCTTCTTTTCTTTTTGTTGTCATTATTTTTTTAGATTTTGTTTTTTTTCTGTTCATTGTTTTTCGTATTCACTAAGGATTGTTGTTGCTGACAGAGAATGACCTGTTAACAATAAAATTGGCTTAGTGTAATCGCAGCAAAAAATGTACTGTTAATATTCACAAAGATGGTGTCTGAACCACAGGTCAGCCTTGTATCCAAAAGAGAGGCTCATAATTGTGAAGTCAAGTAGTTGGGAGCTCACACTTTCTCTTTCTCTGAGACTTAAATTCTCTTCTGTGTTAATTACGATCAGAGACAGATGGTCAGTCACATGTTGAAATAATTGACTCTTTATTAAATTGGTAACGGATATAAAGAGGAGATTGGTGCTACCTGACACACTTTTTACAACAATATTTTCTGCCTGGTCTCATGGCATAAACGTAACTGGGTGCACTTTTTTAACAAGACACAAAATATGTACCAACAAGTACATATCACTGCAGTTTACAAAAAAATTAAAAATAACACGGAAAAACACAAAAAGTGAGACCAGGTTAAATATTTAGTGTATAGGCACAGTCACAAGTGACTAAAAATAAATGTAGTTTATTTTTTAACACTACATTATACTCAGATTTAAATCACAATACAGAAAAAAAGACCTGTCGCTACTTCATGTAACAGATATTGGTACACCAATAAAAAAAGAGTCATTTATAGGCTTCCCAGGTAAATATATATGTATTTACACAACAGTTCTTTCTGGTCCATGAACCTGATTGGCTGAGAGGAGTGTGATGTTCCAGTGATAACAGAACTCCAATTGTTTCATCATTTGTATAAATCTTTTTTGCAATTTTGCACAGCAATTGTCACAATTGATGCAATCCAACAATATAATCCAAATCCAATATAATTTAAGTTTTTGTTTCACAGTGTGTTGTCTAAAGACTTTTTAAGAATTGCCTAGACTATATAAACACTGATAAATAGAGTTCCCATGTGTAAAAACTAGCCCTGGTCTCTGCTACACAAACAGAATATAACAACAAAATTGGATTATATGAATTTCAAATTCTGTCTCCTTTTCTTTTCCTTGCATTTTTGATTCATTTTACCTTGCTTTTTGTTCTAGCTCTCTGCGTGTTTTATAGCCCAACATGCGTTTAACCGTAATTTGCCATGACTAGTATTTTGCATATGCTGAATATGTATAATGAATGTTAATACAGTTAAAATCCTGTCAGAAGATGTTACCAATTACGGTAATTATATGCACATGGCACTCATTAAATAATGTGAAGCATAAGGCATAACTGAAGCACAAATTAGAAGCGCTCTCAATACCTTTAGATTTGGCCCATAAAAATGTCTTTTTATGTGCGATTCAGTAATTTTCATAATTATGTCGCAGCACTTTCAGCAAGCCTGCATGTGTAAATATTGTCTCTAACTCTCTCAGCCTCTTAATCTATTTATCTCATGTGGCACGTGCAAAGAGCAGATGTTTGTGATTTATTGAATAGTTGAATGATCGTTTAGAGTCAGATACCTGCAGCCAGAGATTTAATCTTTAATAAAGTGTATTCTGTCACCGTGTCAATCATTTTCGGGGCTCGGATTGGCACTAGCAAACACAAATGAATGTGCCACGCTGACACAGGAAGCATGCGCCATATTTATAGCTTGATTTATGCTTAAATATGTCAATGCTTGTGACAGGGACATTTCAAATTGTATTCTATATTTGTCACGGGCCCAAACTCCCCCGAAACTCATCGCTCGGCTTAAAAAGCACCAGCGCCTCTATTATTCACACAGTGTCCGGAGACCATTCTTACATGTTTTGGCACAAGTACATCACCTGTCAGGCTACATCGATTTAGCCGGTGACTCAGTTGAAATATAAAAAACAGAGACATTGGTAGGTTTAAGTACTGCTGCCCGCTTCGTAGTGCTCCTCCTAACTCCTCCAGCGCTCTAAATGTGGCAAAGCCATTTGCTCAGCTTATAAAATGCTTGGCTGCGTCTATCCTCCTCCCTTTTACTTTAGCGAACATATTGGAATCCACAGTGCGTGTAAACCGTTAAATGCAGGGAACTTGGAGCATGTCTGAACATGTCAGGAACCAGAAGGGCAAACTTAATTTTATTGCAGGAAAGCTTTCTTTTTTTTCCCGCCTCTCGAACAATGTACAGTATGTGTTTCCACAACAGTCTATGTTTCCATTATAGCTGTCAAAGATTTATGGTATGTTACCTTGAGCTGACTCGAGTCCTTTATTTTATCCATGACAGCTTGCAGTCAGGGCACTAAAATTGATTCGTGCTCTTACAAGAACAGGTATTGGATCGGCCCTCGCTAGAAATGTTTAATATAACGCTTGATAACGTTTGAGAAAATTAGGGATGTGGTCAGTAATTTGTAAGCAAACTTCGGGCAGCTCTAGTGTTCCTTAAAAAATGCATAAATAATGCAACATTTGGAGCGCAAACCATCTGTGACAACTTATTACAAGAATTAATCATCACATTATAGCTGTCAAGCGTTTGGCTTTTACATGTACTGGAATCCTCAGAGTCATGAGACTGTTTTATGCCGGCTGTAACAGATGTTGTCAATAGTCATGAGAGATAATAACAATTTGTGATAGTAATAATAGTGCTGTCATACAGCTGACCTTTGATCAATGTTATGTGAGATGTCATAACACAGCCTGACATCACATCAGTCAAACCCATAGTTATGTGGGCCGTCTGGTGCCTCTGTAAATGTCCATCTTTGGTCCATTTTCATGGTTATATTGAATGCTTGTGTAAAAGCATGCATTTGTGTTTGTGTTATAGTAGCATATTGTTAATATGATTTACTCTTTTATTTTAGTACATTTAGCACAGTAAGTTACAAGTGCGTTTCAAGACCTTGCATTTAGTACATCTGTTTATATACCGGCAAATATGTTATTATCTAAATCTTTGTGCATTTTCCATGTGGTTTTGGTTAATTCTTTAAACCAAATACTACAAATCAACATGGCACTGATTTCTAGCACCCTTCATGTTTTGCTTGCTTCATTATTTTCCGGCAGACTAGTCTTTGATTTGACTGTGTTTGACACGTTTGTTTAACTGCTTTATTGATATTTGAGAGCGTTTGCTTGTGAATGTTGGATGTTTAAGAGGAAAAAGGGGATATCTAATCAAGGGAAATCGGATAATGCTGCCTGTAAAACAAGTTGGGCGTGGGACTCTTAGTAGCTAGCCAAAATGTACTGAAGTGAAAGATTTAAGGGGGGAAAAAAAATCACATTGAACTGTACCAAGGTAAATAAGAAATATATATATATGTATATATATATATATATATATGAAAGTCACTTAAGTAATGAAAATACAATTTTAAAATATACAAAAAGTGCTTTATAATCATTTGTTGAGATTTGTTGAGAAGTATCCATGTACAATCTCCTGAAAATAATACTTACAGTAAGTAATATCACCTATTAACTTTTTCTTCTAATTGTTCATAAAACTTTATTTTTAATAATTGTACCACATGTCCAGTACTTTTTTACCTAACCCTTACCCACCGCTCATCCTAACCCTAAGTGCAATTAATATTACTCAGTACAAAACTTTTACATTGACAAAAATAGTGTGTGCGTGTGTGTGTGTCTGTTTCAATATGCATCAACATCTGTGACAACAATTTCAGTTTCTACTGTACCTTAAACAATAACTACCTTAAAAGTATAATCAAACTAAATCTTTAAAAAAATAAGTTGAAATTGAATTAAAATATTAGCAAACAGAAACAACATTTGTTGCCATGACATTCCAAGCTTATTAATTTACATTTTACAGTGACATGGAAAATGATGATAACAAATACATGAATAATAAACATCTAGCATATGATTATACAATGGTTCTCTCTGTGGGGAAAACACGTTTTATGAATATTTCTACTTTCATTGTCCAGAACACATTGCAACACTTTTACAACACTATTAAGTACTTACACCCCGGGTTGTCTCATATATCCCTGCATCTCAGTCTTTTTTGTCCTTTTGGCCTCTAAAGAGGTTTATCTGTGATGGCTCTTGCTGTAGCTCCTGTCAATGTCAGATTATTTACAGTGTGCCGGGGGAAGCCCTGCCTCACTCTGGTAAACGTATGTCTTTCAAGTCTTTCCTCTGCACCACTGTGCTCTAAATCAAATGAGCTCTGTTTTCTTTCGTCTACACATCTCCTGAGAGACATTTTGTTTCAAGGTTCAGAGAAATCGCACAGTTTAGTCAGGGTTTGAGGGCATTGTTTACTGCCTTCACAGCAGTCCTCAGAAATACTTCTGATAACTTATGGTACAATAGACTTATTTTTGTTGTTGGTGTTGTTTAGTTTCTTGATTTTTCTCTCACCGCAGCTGTGCTTTATTTTGCCACAACTTGTCTTTTCGTCAAGCATGGTTCCTTGTCACATTCTTTTTTACTCTCGGCCCGTTGTATCCTTAAGGTGTTGTCTTTGATACTGATCTTTGAAGGCCAGTGATAACCTTTCAACACGCTTCTCCATGTGTGCTTGTGTGCTTGATGAAAAGCGAAGAGCGGCCATAGACTGGAGAGGGATGAAAGTGCTCCTCATGCCCTTCCAGTGACATTATCTCAAGTGAGATACAATGAGCGTGGACGAGTATGGGGTGCACAATGAACATCTCAGAAAAACTGCAGATAACATTGATCAAGGAGACAACATGGACCCTGCAAGTGAGCTATTCATCATTAGCACTCAGCAATAGTGAGGTCTTGTGTTAGTACAGACAAAGAACATCTTAATGGCTGTGTCCTGCATTTGTGGCATGTAGGAAATAATGTCGGTTCATCCAGTTTTTCATATTTTTAGCATTTAAAACTTAGGAAAGCAATTTTTTATGAAATGTTTTATTTTAAAAGTGTACTTGGGCTATTATTCTTTTCGATGCATGCCAGTTGGTTTGATATTGTGTTATCTAATTCAATAGTCATTTATTTTAAATGTCACTTAGTAGCCACTTACATACTTACAGTGGATAATCAAGTGTGCTGAAGGACTTAAAAGCAGAAAAACAGTGCCTATATTTTACTTTTAAATAATTATTTAGCTAAATAAATGAATGTGTATTATATTGGCATTTTAGTTTAAATATGTTCTGTGCATTTATTTTGCACTGACACCAAAAGTTACCAGTTGGGCTATTTTTAGTCTTGCCGTGACATAAACTGAAGTTTGCATAGATAGGTTTGGAAAGTGATTCTGTCACATTAGTCCCAGGATAAGATGTGTGAGTGTTATGGTTGTGATTTTAAAACAGTGTGGCATTTAAATTTTTATATTCATTACTCTGCCTTGTCCAGAGTTTATTACTTTAAATGTTTCCGGTTCATTTATTCACATTGAGGGCAAGGAAAATGTCACAGATGCTATTCGTATGTATTAAATTGTAAACAACCTGAGGTATCCATTAAACGCATACAATGTGCAGTCTTTTTGTTTGCTTTTAGTTTAATCTGGAAAGAAACAGCACGTTGTGTGATATTTTTAAACATCTGAAACAAAGTCATGATGTAAAGTAAATATATGAAAAATGTATTTATGTATTTATTTATTATTATTAGTAGTAATTATTTATTAAGACAATAAATAAAATGTTAGTTAATTTCTGTAAGTAAAGTAAGCAGTAAGTTAATATTAAACATATTAAACATAAATAGGTACTAATTTCCACAGAAATAATTATGTTAATATAATCTGTATTAAATTAGAAAATAGGGTGACATAAACATGGCAGTATCCAAAATCCTAGGGGGATGTTTTTGGTTTTAATGAGGAAACAAGCTTATAAATCATACAGAGAATGATCTTTTACGGAGAATGATCTTTTATATATATATATTAGATGTACGTTTATGGGTACCCAGGTGAAAAAGAAATATATTTAAATTGTGCTTTTTTAGGCATACTTAATGTATTTAAATTATACTATACTAA
>JAUCNO010001796.1:354584-372602 GCA_032353835.1 Enteromius viviparus
AATGTATTAAAAACATACTAGTTGAATTTCAAGTATATTTTAAATGCATTAAATACTACGTCTTTTTCACCTGGGTAGGGTTAGCAAAAAAGGGTATTGAAAATATAATTTGTACAGTATACAAACCATTCATTTGATGGAATGTCTTTATAAAACATGGAAACCCAATGTGATAGATGATATAATCCTGGTTCCCTTTGAAAAACCCTTAAAACGTACACCTCATATTGCCATATTTCCATTTCATTACACCTGTTCTTGGACAGACATTAGCTTTGTGTAGGAGCTCTCCTCTTTAGTGCCTTCTCACCCGGGGCGTATTGCTTACATGATGGAACACAATGTATCCATAAAGACGCAGCTGGGTTCATTCGCGGTTGTATTCAGTTATGTCAGAATACCCTCTATGTAGATGGTCCATGTCCTTTACCAGCTGAAACAGCTTAATGAATAAGTAAAAAGCTCCATGCATGGTTTACCTTTGCTCTGTACAGAAATTATAAGTGGAAGTGCTGGGTGAGGTCTAGCGTGAATTTATGTCTCGTCTCTGAGAGAGATGTTTGCTTTGAGATTCTCCTGAAGTCCATGCAGTAATGGCTTGTTAAGATCCTGGCTCACTTTGTATAGCAGCTTTGCTTTTCCCTCATGACTTATTAATCCATATGGCAGTTTGCAGTAAAACTGTCAATCAAGAAAACAGCGATTGATCAATTAAAAATATGGCAATTATGGCAATGAAAAAACATTACAATAAGTGGGTATATTGTGTACATCATCTGCATGAATGTTTTTGGGGGTTTTTTGCACCTGGGTTACTTTTTAATTTGTCTCAGTGTCTCTCAGGTCAAGCTTAAATAACTCACCTGGCAGGAAAAATACTTATTAAACAATTCACACATCGGTCTGGGTGAATCACTAATTGTTAATTTTATCACAGTGCTATTGTTATTATATTTTTTTAATCATTATTTTATAATTAACCCCAGTAAATTAACAACATTAAAATAGCAGTGCTATAAAACATGAGAAAGGACAGGAAAAAAAGGCATCACAAAGCCATGTGAATTTTGTGTGGCTTGCAGTTTTCTCAAATTATTATGGTGTGATGTAGAGGAAACCCTTGACATCTGTAAGATTTCATTATCAGCTTTTCTGAGATGAAAATGGAATTACTCCTCACCTCTAAAACTGTTCACCTGTGTCTGTAATTTGATGAGTTTCGCTGCAGTTGCATTTCCATGCGACGGCTCTGTTATGTGGAGGAGAGTTTGTGCTCCGTCAAAACTTCATCAGTACAAGGTGAGCAAGACAATATGGTAAGACAGATTGTGCAGACACCTCTCACCAGGCCTCGTCACATCTCGTTTACGGCACAGCGGTGGTGCTTCAGTCGGGAGGACAAAGCGTCGACGTGGGTGT
This sequence comes from Enteromius viviparus, assembly GCA_032353835.1. NCBI lineage: Eukaryota > Metazoa > Chordata > Actinopteri > Cypriniformes > Cyprinidae > Enteromius > Enteromius viviparus. The sequence continues at coordinate 356,004 of JAUCNO010001796.1, forward strand.
TCGGGCTACTTCCAGCGCTGAGGTTTAGAAAGGGGCGTGCAAAACAGCATAGCTTCAAAGCCGACCAATCCACTAATGAGTCTTAAAGGTGCATTCGGCATTTCTTCCAGTGTTAAAGAAGTTTTACTTACAAATAAATGCGTTCACTTACATATGTACATTCAAAAACCACTATAATAAGAAATGTTTATCTAATCTGTTTAAATTAGAATGAAAAGTAAATTCAGCTTTGCATTACATATTGTAACTCTCAAAGTAGACTGTTAGGGTAGGTTTAGGGTTAGTAGAATAAGTTGACATATACTTGCTCATAGTTTCTGATAGTCAGTATGAAAATAAAGTGTTAGAAATACTCTGACTGCTGACATGTAGTTACTTACTGTTAGTAGTAGACCATCTAAATAAAGTGTTACCCATTTTACAATATTAGTGTTTGATCAAATAGGTGCGAATCTTAATTCAAATCTTTATTATTCATATCTTTTGGGCTGTATTATGTAAAACTAAGCTGGTTTCGGACACAGCTTGCATTCAGAAACAAGCGGACAGAGTGCATTACATTTAAACGCCACACTACTTTTAACTTGACACTGCATCTTAAACAGCTCTTATGTTTTAAACACAATACTGGCGGGGTGATTAAAAAAACACAACAAAGCAGCCAAAAGCATCTGTCTGAATTTGCAAGGCTGTAGCGGCAGGGCTTGGAAAAAGGGGATTCATTTAAAGATGCACCTTTTCCCGAGAGGTTTTTACTGTGCAACTGTCTAATAGTGAAAGCACAGCAAGCTGTCAGCACTCTAATTACATTTAAAAAAATAAATAAAATATATAATCTACTCAACCTCATAACCATTGGCCATCAGTACATCTCTAGAAAGCCCATAGTGTTTTATGATGGAAATTCTTCAAGTATACTGTATTTGGTGGAGTTGACATAAAGCTAATTGTTAGGGTGTGCATGCTCATATAATGATGAGATGCCATTGCTCCAATAGCAACGTCTAGGCAGGCTATACACACATACATACAAATCTGTCATGTTCCTACCTGCATCTGCTGCAAATACAAAAATAGACACAAAGGTTCACCATGTTTCCGCAAATGTTTTAGGAAAGAAGATTTTCGGCGACAGTCGACAGACGCTTTCGGAACTTGTTCATGAGCGTTTGGAAAATGTTCCACGACACCTGTGTGTTATATTGCTGTGATTTTGTGTTGCACTACCCAGCTAAACAGTTGCCACGATCTGTTCATTCTCCGGTGGTGCTCAGCTGGATTGCAGAGCACTTTGTGATTTGCACAAGTGTCTGCAGTAATGGGTGTCCCTCCCAGCCAGCTCCCAGCAGATGGCTGTGATTGGCATGACAAACACAACAGAGCTCTGGCTCTCAATTACAGCTTAAACCCAGTCTCTCTGTGAGACTGGCACATCGATGGACTTCTCTGTCACACTGGTATGCACTGAGTATAAAAACGACAGATAAAAGCAAACATATTAATGAAATGAAAAAAAGTCATGGATGTAAATGCTGTAAACTTTTTTTCAGAGACCAGGAGATAATATCTTTAAGCAGAAGTTCCTCTTTATTTAGAAACTAGCTGTGCGACGCTGTCATCATCAAAACGTCATCTGACTAAGGCAGTGATACATTGTAGTTTTAGAAAACAGTCAAAGTGAATACTTACTGTATACTGTGGAAAGCACATCAGTTGGAAAATAAAGCCAAAACCCTGACATTTTAGGCAATTTAGAAATCCCGGCAAGCTCATGTCTGGGAAAAGAGAGCATATGGCCACCAAAATTAATATAAATGAATGTTAACACATTTACAGAAAGTCAGTGATCAGAAGCTTGTCTAGTCCCACAAGGCAACATTCTGTAAACAAAACATTCCTGTAGCTTAAAGAGCAGAGCATAGTGCTGTAAGTGCTAAGGACATGCGTTTAATACCTCAAAGGTAGATGTTATTGGTTTAACTAACAAATCTAAGTCAGAATAAAATATGGTTAAACAACCTGATCTCACGGCAAAACTTACGTATTTTACGAGGTGGCTAATTCGTACGAATTTGTACGACCTCACTCGTACGACCTCACTCGTACGAATTCATACAATTTATTCTAAATCGTACGCATTTTATGAGATGGCAATTCGCATGAATTTGTACGAATGACCTAAACATAACTCCGCTCCTAAACCTACCAATCACGTGATTTTAGACAAATCGTACGAAATCGTACGAGTCAGGTTGTACGAATTAGTACGAATCGGCACAAATTTGGCACCTCGTACGAATATGTACGAATTGCTCGTAAGACTGTTTTGGGTTAAATGTCTTTTTGTGTGTAGCACCTACTGCTCTGCATACTGTACAGCCAAATGTTAGAAGCTAGTGCCTTAACATATATTCCTGACAAGATCGCTTCTGTCTGATCTGAATGGTTTGTGTAGCTCATTTTAGTGCTGATCATTTTATGAATATGTCACAGTGTTGTTACAGAAGGATGGAGCAGTTGCACATTTTGTTGGACTCCTGAAACCCAGCAGTGTGTTAGTAAGTTTAGCAAAGCCCTTCCACATCTCACTTTAAATGCAAAGAGAGTGTTTACATCAAAGCCTTAAAGGCACATCAGCAATAAAAAAAAAAAGAAAACTGCCGTTTAATTTGTAAGGGTCAGAGAGGGGGGTGGAAAGAGTATGGAAAAACATTATAAGTGGACCTTAGGGGAAGATAAATAAAAAATTGATCTGAGAACTTTAATGTAACCATATTTGCTATGCACTGAAGCCTGAGGTGACTAATGCAACACATCTAAGTGTTTGGATATCATGCGTATCTGTTTTATCTGGAAACATTTTGTGTATTTCATTGTGCTGAGGGTCTCTAAGGACAGACCTCTGGAGGTTTAATTGGCATTCAGAGGACTCTGCATTTCCATTAATTTTTAAAGCCATCGTCATACTCTGCTTTTAACGGCAGAGGGGACGTTGCATGCTGATTTTGTCAGATTTCTCAGCATAAAGTGTGGCGAAACGTGTGACCTAGTTTAAAGCTCGGAAAGCGAATGGGCGGAGGGATGGACTCCGTTTGACCACCTTCTCTTTCTAAATTCCACTTTCTCTTTTTTTATCAAAAAGTCACCATCAACCTGTCTCTCCCTCTCTCTCGCTCTGCCATGCTGGCAACAAACTGGGCTTGTTTTAAACATTGATGGACCCCAGCGTGAAGCGTCGGTGACCCCGGGTGATGTAGAGCATCATCGTGATACATGAGACGTGTTCAAGAGTGGGCTGTGCTTTTACAAACAACAAAATTACTGTCTTTTTTCCTCTGTTCTTTATCATAAGATGTTGATTTCTATCTCCCGATGCCAGTTCCAGATGTGCCTTTGATCACCGTGTCTATTTTTGCTTCCTTTTGTTGCCATGAAAGAGAGAGCACAGCGAAGGCGGTTTTGCTACATCTAAGATCCCGGGAGCAGGGATTCGTCCCTTATTTCTGTAGAAACTCAGATGGCAAGGAGCTTTGAATGACTTACAAATGGGTTCTCATTTGCCCGTTAGTCTTGATTGATCCCGTGTGATTTGGCATTGACTTGCTGAAATCAAACATCAAGCCTTTATTTGCAGTGATGAAGAGTATGAGCTTGTGAAACACTCACCTCATTTAGGATATCCATTTTAGTCACAGAATGTCAAAGCATCATAGATTTTCTTTTGGCACCCCCTATTTACTGATTACTGTGTTTATGTAACTGGCACGCTGCAGCACGGCTCTGCATCCTCCAGAAATGTACTGCTCAACGTCATGCTTTTTATCGTCTGAGGTTCGGCAAATGCCGCATTTATATATCCAAGGAGACGTTTAGTCATACCTCATTTAGACTGAGGATACTCATCACGCTCAATTAGGTACTCTGTGTTTTTCTTGTCATACCTTTTAATAATAGTTATAGAGTTTTATGCTCAAATCAAATAATTACTGCAGAATGTGTGTGTTTGCTGTAAAGACATCTGCTTTCGCTCTGTTGACGGCAGGGCCAATGATGTGGCTTGATTATTGGTAGTCTTTACAGATACACGGGCAAACATGCATAATTGCAGTCTATGCATTCAAGGTTTTCTTGGCCAGCATGTAAGTGGCTTGTAACCGTATCTAACGGCTGAGAACTGCAACGTAGAAGTATCTGAATTTTGCTGAAAACTGAGTAGCTGAATTGAGTAACTGCAATTCTAATAAGCTGTTTTCACTTGCTGATTTGATTGCTCTTGTGTTTATTTTGTACAGAATACATTGGATTTTCTAATGTGTTTGATTGCAAATTGTTTTATAATTAACTGTAAAATGGCTAAAACACAGCTGAAACTTGCACAAAAATACACTAAAATGAATACCAAATATATGTATTTCATGCTTCGTAAATACATTTATATTTGTTATTTTAAAAAAAAAAACCCTGATTTTTTTGTTATGCTAAGCGGGTATAAGTTACTTATAAAACTGCTAAATTTGTGCTTCATAAAACAAACTTTGTGTGGAAGAAGGGCTGAAGTCCAACTAAAGATATATTGAAGTATATTTGATTGTGCTAAAGATTTGAACTATAGTATTATTGAAATGTGTTTTTAAATGTATTGCTTTTTTACCATAGATAAAACTTGGGAAAAGTGTTTATTATTATTATTAATATCAATATGTATCAATATTATTATTATTATTATTATTATTATTATTAATATTATTAATATTATTATTAGTATTATTATTATTATTATTAGTATTATTTTTATTATTATTATCATTACTATTATTATTATTATTATTATTATTATTATTATATATATATATTTTATAGTAATGTAGCTAATAGATGCATTATCAGCACTCCAAACAGAGCTTAATTATAATTTGAGCAATTCATGAATACATTTACATATTAGTATGAAAGAAATGCATTTTAAATGTTTTAATTTTTTGCCAGGGCAGTATTTATCTGATTATAAACTTTGTTTTGCAAGATGCAGTGTTTTCTGGGAACTCAAAGACTTTAAATCATTAACACTGATCTTATAAAACTGTTCTGACTGTTTTATGTTGGAACGATATTTTAGAGTTTTTTTTTTTTGTGTTCTAACATTTTTATTTGAATTCATAGTTGCCATGTTCCAATATTTGAAAGCACTGATTCACATTGTTCCAAAATTTCTTGCAAAATTATCTTCAAGTTTTCCCTTTTTGTGTATGTCTATTGTGTGTTTTTTTAAAGGCTGTAAACTTGTATGTCAATAATACGTCAGTAACTATGCATGCTAGACAACGTCTTTTATAAGTGATTTTATTTATGACAGGAAATATTTTCTGTTTAACAAAAGAAAACATGACACGCTGTTACATTTACGACTGCTATTACAAGAAATATTGGTAGGGACTATTTTATAGTCTCTTAAATTTAATAGGAACATGTCCCTACCATCCAAAACCAAATCTCTTGAATGGGCATGCAAAGACGGTCGCAATCCTTTGTTGGCCATAACTCCCTGTTATAGCTGTACAAATACGCTCTAAAATAGCAAAGTGCTCATGAAACTCCATTATTCTCCCAAATACCCAGAATTTGGGGGAATTTGAAAGGATTAATGGGACATGTAGAACTCTGTAGAGGCCTGCCAACTCCAGATGTTGCTGCTGCTGTGATTGATGTTTACTGCCTCCTTGTCGGTGGGTGGTTTTTATTTTTAATTTCGCTTTATCTGTGAGGAAGATCTATCACGGCAAGCTGAATGATATTTGACAGCTATCATTTTTCCGGTATATCATTGACATAACCGCTAATGTTATGATTCTTTTGTTTTTTTGCAATTAGAGCGAAGCGCTTGGACAGAAAGTGCAACGCAGGCAGAGCTAAACAGAGCTATGTTAGCTGAATTCAATTCCTTCAGTGAAACGGGAGCAGTCAGTGTAGACATGACAGCAACCCAATAAGAGGAGGTTTTCAAATACAGCTGAAAAAACTCCTGACCGGACCACGACTCTCATGACAGGAGAGTGTTCTATTATTTAATATGGCTGCCAAACGATCATGGATCCACGGGTTAAAGCTCGCAAACATGGTTTCTAAAGAGGATTACAGCCCTTCCAGATGGATTCTGTAGCAAAAATACCAGCAATAACCAGCTCTACTGAATGTTGAACTTGCTATAATCCTTGACCACGCTGCTGATAAAAGATTACCCATAAGTAATCCTTGCATTCAGTTTGCCATTATCAAAGGAAGAAATAAACATAGAGCTCCTACTGTTAAGACACTAGATGAAAAGAAGAAAGGGCCTTTTGACCCATGCACACCAAATCACTTTTCTATTTTAGTAAATTACTGTACTTTCTTCTTTCTTATTCGTTGTGTCTCTTTATAGATTTCACTGAGATTAAATCTCCAAATTTCTTGCATTCCAGGAATTGCAGGGCACTGTAAAATAATGATGCTTAGCTCAAATAAATATTGTACTTGATTGCAGTTCTTTGGTTTACTCTTAAGTCTCCGCAAAAGAATAAAAGCATCTCAGTGCAGCTTTTCTTGTCCCCCTTAAGAACAATGCGCTTTTACTTTTAAATGGTAACATATTGAGTACATTTTCTATGTGCATTATGATGAGTCATCAGTGTCTTACTAATGGAAATAAACAAGAATTTTGCTCAATTTTGCTAATATATATATATATTATTGCCCTTACCTGACCCCCACTAAACATTTTATATAATTCTTCAACATTTATAATTTGTTTTATCCATTACTATATAACATACAAAATAAACAATTCAAATGACTCATTTAAAAGTTTATGAATATATAATTATTTATTCACCCATTTTTTAACTGAGTATGTTGCAACAAGACAATATATGCATTGATACATTGATATTATATGCTATGTGGCTTATTTTGATAGGTAAACTGTTAACTGTTAACCTTTTTAATGTCTGAAGCGTACATGACAGCAAGCTGCATCGCCGTCCCTCTTAGTGGACATAGACGTTTTTTTCATCTGATGCTATTTTAATGTTTAAAATGCAGACTCTTGGTATATGTGAAATTATCCCCAAAATGTCTGTATACAAGGTTCACGAATACAATTAATGTCACATGTTTATCTCTCTTTTTCTTTTTCTTTTTGGACTTATACGGTTGTTTGTCACACGCACTTAGTATTGATTAACAACGTGCCCTTTGAAAACTTGCAGAAATGCAGAAAAGGGACTGATCTGTTGAAAATTCCTCAAAACTGACAGACTACATATTACAAGAGTTTATACTTTGATCAAATGACAAAGCCTTAATTAAGGTTATTGTGACTGTTTGCTAGTTTCATTTTCATTCTTTACTTTTATTGAAGTGTTGAAATGTCTGTTCCTTTTGGAACCTGTTGCAAAATTACACAATAATGCCTAGATTGCCTGGATTCAAATGCCTTGATTTCGTCCTTTGTCCTTGTGCCAGGCAACTGTAAATGTGGCAGTACCTTTAATGATGGCCTCCCATCCTGACCAGCTAAAAAAGTGCCTAAAAGCCAGTCAAAAAGCAGCAAAATTGTACTGGTTTAAGATAAATTGTTCACAAATTGTTCAGCAACACATCTCCAGAACTCTTCTTAATTTTATTTAACTACAGATTTGTTAAAACAATGGCAGCTTTTGTCACGGCAACTTGATTCGAGACATTTACTGGAGTAAAATGATTTGAACTCAAAAACAGCCATGCAAGCCCCATCCTTCATTCTCCTTTCTATGAACACCTCATTTATTTTTGACAGGGACTCTTCGCGAGAAAGAATGCAAACAATCCAGAAGCTGTTGACGTCTCTTTCCTGTTGTTGTTGTGAACTTGCAGTACAATGAAAAAAAAAAAGGGAACCACAAATAATCAGTTATCTCTCAGCCAGCATCAGCTTGGCAAAATAAGCAAAACAAACCCATATTACATGCTGGGCTAATTAGGCCCCAACTTGCGTTATTTATTTACAAAGCTCAGACAGACATTACACTCCCCTGCTGCCAACCCTTTGTGGCCAATCGGAGCAGAGCCGACGGGGACAGCGTCTTCAACACGCCCTCTGCTCCCAGCCTGCTATCAGCCATGTGTGAAAACAGAGGAGCGCTTGTCAAAAAAAGTGCTCCTCAATTCCTGTAAGCGTTTCGCCTTTTGACACATTAGTCATTTGGTTTGTGTAGCCCAGATAAAGCATTCAAACGAGGCAGCGGAGATAAGTAATCTCATTTACATTTGTTGCTCTCCTTAAAGCATAAACAGCCAGATGCTCTATTTATGAGACGGCAACAATTAGCAAGTAAAAATTCACATATGAAATCCCATTAATATTCAAGGCCGAGAAACGCCTTTGGAAAACAACAATGTGGACGTAGATTGCGCCGCAGTTTGTCATAATAACATTACGGTGAAATTCCTTCACCTCCATTCTTTCCGAACAGGTGAAGGCATCTGAAATCTTGCCGTGTCTGTCTTGTTGCTGTTTTACAGCAGAGCCCGAATCAGTTTTGGCCCCAGGCAATTTGATTTGCCCTGTTTGGGTTTTGGTGATTTCTGATTTGGTTAGAAGCCCAGAGAATTCACTTTCTTTCTTCCCCGTCTGCCTCAAAGGTCTCTAATGAGAAGCCTTTGTCAACGCTCATTGCTACGGCCTCTAAGTTGCCACGTTGAAATTGGAGAACAATGCCACTGTAATCAGTCGTACTGGGGACACGAATGCAGAAATTAAGTCACCTGATTGACACTGCGTTCGACAATGCTTCGCCGTTTTGACAAATTGTGACTATTGATCGTCTGAAGACTTCATTGTGTTTCGCATGGATTTCCTGGTCATGTGTCACTCCCCTTTATTAAGTTACTCCAATATAGCAGCCGCGATTTGTGCCGGAGCAGAGGATCCTCTGATATCTGCCTCCCTCATCGTTACCGTGGAAACCGCTGCGAGCCGATGAAAGTTTGCTGCAAACATGTCTCCCACATAGGTCTGCCGTTGGGGCTCAAAATGAGACACGGAATTAAAAAATAACACGCCTATATTGTGCTTTCAGATATTTGTTGATGCTGGCCTGCACTTGTCAGAGGAAGTGTCATTGTGCCGCTTCGCTTTTCATCACTCGCCGTGCCACTATCATTATGAAGCACATTTTTCATTTTACCATGCCGTTTCATTCCTCTTCCCGCAGATTAAGTGATAAGAGTTTAAAAGTGGTTTTGACATGACGATGATGGCTGCAAGAAGTAAATAAGCGCCACCATGGCTCCGCGTACTTCAGACGACTCTGAAAGCAGGATTGCGGTGGGGTGGAAGATCCCTCCGGAGATGAAAAGAACGAAACTGGATTCCACCTGGGAGTTATTGTGTGATGTCATATGAAAATATACCGTGTTAGTCGGGAAATTAGTGGGTGAGAACGATAGAAACACGTTGTTTGCTTTAGAGGGAACGGGAGACGATATCACACTTACCGAGAATGGATTTAAAAAGGGGAAGAAAATAGAACGAAAGCTTGATTTGGAAGATTGTTTTGATACATCAGTGGTGTGAAATTCCATATTTCTCAATCCTGCTGTCGGGAGCCTCCTAGCACTGTGCTATAGAGAGGTGTCCCTCATCTCAAGCAACTATTTCAACTCATCGGCTCATTAGTAGACGCTCCAAGACCCGAATAGGATGTCAGATTAACGAGACACCTAAAATGTGCAGAGTTGGGGGGCTCCCACAAGCAGGTTTGAGAGAAAATGATCTAAGACGGTTCATTTTCTATAGCCTTGTGTAATTAGAGTAGGTCCAGGGTGAGTTTAAACTGCAGCACGGTGTCTATAAACAATTTATTTCAGCGACTGAAATTGAAGAGTTGGCACTGCCAAGGCCGGTGGTGTGAGAAGTGGCACGGCTGTTTGGGCATTACGCAGAGTGAATCAGATTTTAAGCAACTGTAATTGATTAACCGTTCAAGCATTTACTTGTGCAAAGCAGGAAAATTGAATTTCAGACCTCCATAATGTCACTTTTCAAATAGCTGAGCTAATATAAGAGGTTTTGAATCTACTGAATATCTGGTTTGTTGGAGTGAAGGGGTTTGGGTTAAGTGGTGTGCTTTGAATACAATGTTTAAGGTTTAGATTTTGGAGTATATTATATTATAGTATGCTATATATCTGTGTATCCAAAATGGCCAATGAATTAAACACACGTAGTCAGATTGGTAATCTGACCACTGTGTAATCAAACTAGTGCTCTAGAACTCAAAAGTTAAGATTCAGCAAAGATTTGTATAAAAAAAAATACTTTATGTATAAATTACATTTGGAAATAAATCCGGATATCAAACACTTTAAATAATTTTAAATTGCAATTATATTTTACCATAGAACCATGTTTTTATTGCATTTGTCAAATAAAAGCAGCCTTGGTGAACATGAGATATGTCTTAAAAAACCATTAAAATGTCTTTCTAACTCCTTCAATGTTTTAAATTATAATGTTTATAAATGTATATTGTTTTACATCTCATAAATGTTCATATTCCTTTGTTTATAAGTCATCCTAAGTACATGATTAATGTAAGAAAACATATTTTCTGTTACAGAAATCAGCCATTAACATGTCTAAATGTCATCATCTACCCACCCACATAACATTCAAAAATTAAAAAGGGTTAGCATACAGAATCATGTTATGATTATTTTCATGTCAAAGCTGCTTTTTCCATAACAAAAATGCAGATCACTGACTGTCAATTTAATTTAAAAAGAAAAAAAAAAGTATACATTACTTTGAGGTTTAGAGCTGAATTCCGATGCTAACAAAAACTTTGCATTTAGCCTAACACATTAAAAATTTTCTTTGGTTATCATGGCATATCTCGTCTGCTGAGCAAGGGGCTGCCACTGGTGCCCCTTCAAAACAGATAAAAAAAACTGTACCCTTTATTTTATGTCTTCTGTATTATTATTTCTAATGCAGCCATATGTATTGTAAATGTTTATTGTATTATATTTATAAAAAAATATTTTTCATTCAGTGCCCTAGCTGCAGGATGGCGAATCTATGTGCAGTAATATTCAGTTGACAGTAGCTTTGGACCTTTGTGGCTTATATCTGACTCTTTATTGCATTGTTTTTAACAGCATATTCTAAGAGTCTCACCGGATTACAATAAAAAAGCAACCATTTACATGGTCAAATGCACCGTTTTGGGAAGGAAAGACAATCATCCATATTTGATGATATTGTTTGTTTCTCTCATGCTTTGTTCTCCTGAGTCCCATCCCCACTCAACCAGCATTGAACTGGCATCACTTCCAACGTTAAGTGCATTTTTCATGGGGCAATCTGTGAGATTCTCTTCATGGAAGCGAATTCTGCCTTCCACCGCCGCTCCCTCTGGACACACCTTTTGTTACAAAACAATCACGCTAGAATTTTATAAACAAGAGAAACTGATCAACTGCATCTACAGGTCGGTTTCTCCAGCAAGACTTCACAAAGGTCACCCTTGGCACCTGCAAATTCAGAAAGACTGCATGTCACAGGGCATGAACTGCTGACGAGAGCATGGCGGTCGTGACGGGCATCTGGCCCAGAAGGTCAGCAGTTCACCCTCGTGTCCGTGACTCGTGTTCACTGTAATTCTATCAAGCACTCGGGCGAAAAAACCCAGCGATCTTTCAGGCTGCAAAGGTCACGTGCATTGATTCCAGCAAAATGATGTTGTGTGTCTCGTTTTTGGTCTTTTCTCGCTCCTCTGCGGTCGTGAGGCTGCCTCGCTAATTGCTCCAAAATGAAAGTGCCCTGATAACCCAATGCTTCCCCTATCAATCTTTGTCGTATTTATCTTTAATTGGTCTTACAAAGGTTTTTATAGCTCTGATCCGACCCATTTTTCCAGATGACATTTGCTGGCTTGACTGGCATTTTATTCACTTTCTTCTCATACACAAATTCCGCTAGTTCGCCATATCAACATGCCCATCAGAACTCATCCGCCTATACGGGTAATAGCCTTCTTTCCGATGTCCCCCTTTTCTGTGCAACCTTTTGAAATGCCTTCACTTTTGACTGAATGACGGTCATTTTCAACAGACATTAGGCAAAGATAACACGCTGCTGAACTGATAAAAGCAAACCAATGCGATTCTTTTCAAACCAGGAAGTCATCTGTAGTCGGAGCAACAATGTCTGCTCTTGTGATTCAAGCGACGAAGCTGAGTTTGTCTAAAAGGAACATGTTTTCTGCGCTTCCACTGTCGAGTCGTCGTTTAATGTCCCTCTATAATTACCTCTGATAGACACAGATCGGTCGCGCTCGGCGTAATTGCCCTCTGTACATCTGACCTTTACGTCGAATCTGCTGAAATAAGAGTTTGTAATGACATCCAGCACGTTTCAAGGACCTCCGGGGCCCGTTATTGTCCTGACGCTGGAGATTTATCAAACCGAGAACAGCAAAACATGTTTTGAGTTGGATAATGAAAACAGCCAGTGCTTCTGAAAAGTATCAGAATCTTTCGTCAGCACGGCTGTTAATTACCCCGTTTCCCCTGGGTTCTTGCTCATGGTTTGGTATGAAAAGGCTCATTAACGCCATGCTCTTCTCATTGGGCTGATTTTGTCAGTCGAATCCCGGCGCCCTCCTCTTCCTGCCAATTGGTAGTGCTCACCGGCATTCATATTATCTTCAGCTTCTGCAGTTCTTCAATCATGCCTTCAGACGCTAGGCCACACACACTGGAAGCCTCTGTGTCGGTGCACTGGTCTGGTGCAAGTGCCAATAGTTGAGATTATAGCTCATATCAGTCTGTTACTGCGCTTCAGGCAATTTTTCAGCTAACAAGGACTGGAATGACACTTGAAGGGATCGTTCGCCCAAATATTACATTTCTGTCATCATTTTCTCAACCTCGTGTCATTCCTGTATGTTTTTTTTCTTTTGTTTTTTGTTCAAATATCCCAGACATTTTTTTCTATACAATGAAAATGAGAGTGGACCGAGTCTTTTTGAACTCCACAAATGATAAAAACTCCCTAAAAGCACTATTTATGAAATATATTCTATCCTAGAGCCATATTATAGTTTTGTGCGAGGAACAGAATGATATTTCAACCATACTTCACTGAAAGATTTGATTTGAGAAGCACAGATCTTCCGTGAATAATGACTAATAATTTAAGTTTATTTATCACATTTAAAGTGTCATGAAACACATTTTGAGACGTGAACAGATATGTACTGTACAGACTGCATTTCAGTGAAAAAACTAATAGCGCTTGTAAATGTTATCAGTAAGTGGACATTGGTTATTGGCGATTTCGTACTTGCGGGTTGAACAGCAAAGCTGAGGTTACGTCATGAGGTGTATAAATGATAAATGACTGCCTTGATCGCCCTTTACTGCACACTCTCACGTTTCCACAGTTTTTCACCCTCACTTCTGGAGACGGAGACGGACACTTTAAAAGTTCTTTAATCGGTCAGATTTTTAATAGCTTTTAAAAATAGTGTAATTTCCTCACCAAGACCCCAGATAGAGTAAAACAGTTATACTGTAATATTTCTGTTAAGTATTTGAGTATATTGTAACATGCAATTTAATCCTATGATGAAAAGCTGAATTTTTAGCATTACTCCAGTCTTTAGTGTCACATGATCCTTTAGAAATCATTCTAATATGTTGATTTGCTGATCAAGAAGCATGCAAGTTGAAAGCAGTTGTCCTGGGGAAACTTGAATAAGCCATTATTGAATACAAAGAAAAGGTTTGTTTTGTACGTTATTGTACATAATTTTGAAACATTATTTTCTGTAACATTACAAGTCTTTACAGTCACTTTTGATCAGTGTATCATGGCTGGATATGTTTTAATGAATAAAATAAACGAACAAATCAGTTTTTATAATGGCTGTTCATTAGTACTAAAGCACATATTCTATATTCTAAATCCCTATCCCTACCCAATACCTAAACTTAACAACCTCCTTTATTAATAAGTAGAAAATTAGGCATTTGAGGCAAATGTCACAGTTAATGGTTTGTTAATAGCAAGAACTGGACCAGCAACATCAGCTTTCATTCTTTTAGTGGCTGTTCTGTATTTCAGTCACCTAATGTGTTTGTAATTTGTGTTTTTAAGTGTCTTCATTTTAACCCCTCCACTAAATCGTGAGAGTGCTCTCCAGTACCCCGGTCTGGCAGTTATGTGGTGGCATTATGCATTTGAGACGAGGAAGTCTCAGGCCTTTTAGACATAGCTCATCCCATCTGAGAGGAAGTGTCTTACTGTAAACTGCTAAAATGGATGCTTGCCTGCTGCTGATCCGCCTCCTCCTCCTCCTTAAAGTGACAGTTCACTTAAAAAACTAAATTCTGTCATTTTTTTTACCCTCACATCATTCCTGTATGACTGATCTTTCATGGAGCAATTGGTTTCCATGCAATTATGAAAAAAGAAGCTTTTAAGCTTCAATAAGGACACAAAAGCACCATTAATATTTTCACTGGAGATTTCCAGTGGTTGCACAATTTCAGCAATACTGTATGGGCCACATTCATGATACTTTTTGATGTTTAGAAATGTATGAGGGTGAGTAGCTGATGAAAGAATTGTAATTTTGGGGTGCACTATTGCACATGGAGGGCACTTTCACTATTGCACATGGAGGAAGATTGTGTGCTCTGAGATACTCGGTCATCATCAGCGGCTCTGTCAGACTGACAGCAGCTGATTTTCTCTGACTCAGCTCACAGAGAGAGGCCGTCACACCGACACACAGAATCCCTACTTCAAAACTGTTATTTCACACAGGGGATTCGACTCTGACTTGTTGAGACATTAATTGAAGTGCATTGGGTGAACCTGGTACGTTTGTTTGGACTGGAAAAATAGGGGTGTCATGCACCTATATTTTTAGCGGGCATTAGTGTCACACACTTGGTGGTGTGTTTGAGATAAGACATGACCAAAGAAAAAGACGCTTTGAATGACAGTGTTTTATATAAGTGCGAAACAGGAGAGTCTGACAACTGAATCAAATTTTTAGTTTTAAGTCACACTTTTTTCGAAATCGATTTTACACATTCCTCTAAAGTCAAGTCAAAACAGTTCATAGGGTGAGAGAGCTGAACACTTTGAATTTTAATTAAAGTTTCATTCAAACTATGTGAAAATTTTTTCTTAAAACACTGCACAAACTGTTTTCAGTATTTTTCTCAATCGATCTGACACGTTTCTTCTAAGAAATGTAATCGCTCTTAAAACAATTAACACATCCATCTACGTTCAGGCTTATCTTAACAGTTCAACTTTTCAACTGCAGATTAATTCACTGCATTGTTTTCCTAGCAATGTGTTCATTAAAAAGTTTATATTAACAACAATATGTTCTGAACCATTTCTATTGAAAAATGTTTGGACAATTGCACGTTTTGCTATTATTGTTAATAGTGTAGCTTTGTACAGTGATAGGCAACGTCTGTTCTTTACATTAATTGTAAATGTCCAGATATGACATTTAAATGCTTAGATATGCACAGTATAAAAAAAACAATCCTCTCTGTTAAAGAACTTTCCAATAAACATGTATTTTCAAAAGTCTATTTGTTCATACATCTGAATATGTTTCATAATCAGTAGAAAACACACACATACAGATACTATTAATAAAACCATTACATTAATAAAAGCATTATAGGATATAATTGCAGTGCTTCATTTTGCTGTGAAGTTAAACTGTTTGGTTAAGAAAAGCCTGTGCTTAAATAACTGTGTTAATTGCTTTGAGAGAATTACATTGCTTGAGAAAAATGGCAAAGTGGCAGAGAAAAGCTGTAACAAAGCAAAATGGATGACCACTGATCATGTGGCTTTTTGTTAGAATTAAGCAGCTTTGGCATTTTGTTTCATGGGTGAATAAGTTTGAGTGGGCAAATGATGACAGTTCAGTTTAAACCAAATGATCTATACAAGACCCATCTTTCCACGTTTAATTAGGAATGTACTGTATTAAATTATTTGTTTATTTAATTAATATATGTGTATATTAATTTTAGTTTAAATGTGTCTGCTTTACTTTAATCAGTGAAACTGAACTTGCCAAATCTAGTTAACTTAAAGTCAGAAATTACATTTACACACTTAATGCATGCACTTAAAAAGTTATCATTTAAAATCTCAGGTCAGTGTTTCTGTATCTCTCTAGAATAAAATCAGTTAAGAGAAATATCAATTTTTTACTCATCTCTGTTTTATATATGAATTGATTTATTAATTCAATCAATCAAACTTTTAGGAAGTTGTGATTAAGTTTAGTTTCAACGATGCTAAACGTCAATGCGAGTAATTCTGCCAAATTCAATTAAATTTAATTAGATAAATAATTTCATTTGCTTAATATATTAAGTTATAACAACTTTTAGTTTAAATGTTTTTAAATCAGAGCACTTGGCATAAATTGAGAATTATATATATATATACTGTATATATATATATATATATATATATATATATATATATATTACCTTACAATTAAGTTTTCAAGATAAAATAAAAAT
>JAUCNO010001796.1:372720-385000 GCA_032353835.1 Enteromius viviparus
GATATTTGATGGTTTTAAGTCTCACTTGATCATTATGTTTTATTGAGGTTATGCTAATATTTTGATGCCCACCTGTTTGGAAATATTATGACCTGCGGCCTGAGTCTCCACCCCCGGCCGGTCTCTTATGAGTGGCATGTTTAAGAAAACACCAGGACTTTACCAGAGATGAGAAGTTCTAAATTAGTGTTTCAGTCCATCTGCTTGTGTGTTTCGCATCCCAAGTAGTAATTTCAGATCAATCAAGGGCTGGTGCTGAAAGGAGGGGAAAGGCTCTTTCACTACGGTAGCTTGGATTATACCCTTTCGCTCTCTCACTCTTTTTACTTGCTCTCCTTCTTTCTCTCGCTCTGAAACTAAACTCACCTAACAAATGATCCCAATATCGGGTAGGGAGCACTTAGGCAGCATGAATAATTACAGGTTATGGTGGGATGGTGTGACAACAGCCGGGCTGGAGTGTGCGTGGGTGCTCCTGCTCTCGGCTTGTCACCGGCTGCACATTAAGGCAGTGTGGGACTTGAGGGCTGTCAGGCAGGGACTGTAGTCACATCTTTATTAATAATGAAAGACATATTCAGGCCCCCTGCTGCGGCTGAATCTCACTGGCCTCGTAATATCTTCAAGAACAACAGCCAGAGCAGCTGTGGCTTATGTAGCTCTGAAACTGCTGTTATTTTGAGACTCGGTATAAAGGACATTTGGCGGGAGGGGGTGTGTATGAGGTGACCGGTTTAAAGTTCACACGTACTGCTCAGTAGCAGTGTTGTTTTTGTTAAGTAAAACACTTTAAAAATTGATTCAGTAACTGAAATTAAGATGGCATACAACAGAAATATTACTTTAAAAACTTTACAAATAAGAAATATTGCCCTGGCAAGTGACTGAAAGAAATACGTTTAAGGTGAAGAAATTAAATTATTATTATTTTTTTTAAAAGCTATATAGATATGTTAATAATAATAAAAATAAATAACTAAATATTACAACATCTTAAATTAAACACTATAAATACTACTAAATAATCATATAATAACTGTGATCTACAGAACAGAAAGATCAAACATGCTGAAGTAAAAAAATAATAATAATAATTGAAATGAAATAAATTGAAGCGGTATAGAAATATTTTTAAAAAACTTAAACTAAATTAATACAAAATTCAAAATATTAGTAACTACTGTAATAATTTATGGATAAAATGAAAACAATACTGACCCATAAGACGAAAAAAAAGGTTCAAGAAATATTTATAAATTTAATTTAATAAGAATAATAATATATTATAATAATAAATTAAAGTACTTACCAGTGTGTTAAGAATAATAAACTTAAAAAAATAAAATAATAGTTTTGCCACCCTCTTTCTGTCAGCAGTGGCCCTACTTGGCTCTATTTTTGTATATCCAAAGACATTTTAAACGAGATTTAAGTTGAAACTAAAATAAAAGATAATGAGTTCACCATATAGTCTTCTGAGCTATGAAAGAGCAACCTCTGAGCAATAAAATGTTCCTCTGGGCAGAGCCACTGAGTTTTGAGGAGGAAATGATTTCTATAATGAGCATAGTGAACTTGTCTGGTATATTTTGGTGTAAAGCAGATTTGAGTAAAAGAAGAGGAAGGAGCCAGTGGACTCTCAGAGGGAATTATGTGAGTTGCTTGCATCAACTGCTTACAAAAATAATGAACCTTTTAGGGGGCAATAATCACTGCAGATTAGCTCCATGCCAACAGAAAATCCATTAATAATGTGGCCGTCATCAGCCAGGCTTTTCTTTATTTGTAGTCGAGAGCTCTCCTCTCGCTGCATTCAGAACGCGCTCAGCAAGCGGCCAAGGCTCTGCACGGCTCATATGCTTCACCTTACTCTACATATAAACAAACCACAGTAAACAAACAAACAAAGATGGCACATCATCACCACGCATTTACGTTTGTGAATACTGAACAGATCTGCTTATATCCTTCAAGCACTATAAAGATGGTGATTATGTACAATAACTAAAGACGTCTGCCCACCAGTGAATGTGTGTACTGCCATGAAAATGTGTTTTTGATTCATACATAATTTCATCATTGAATATAAATAGCTATTAATCAGCTTGGATGTCCAAAATAGCACAAGATGAAGCCAGTTTTGACTGTCATTTCAGACACCTTCAGCTTGTGGGAATTATTTTTGCTTCCTTTCAACACATTTTAATGGACTGAGAAAAATCACATTAAAGAATGACACAGCTCTGTAAATGATTTGATGATGTGTCAAACATATAAATATAGCATATAGACTTAAGACTAATTCTTTTATAGAAAACTTACCATAAACTAACCATTTGTATTCTACATAATATATGCATATGTAGAATACAAATGGTTAGTTGATGGCAATTTCTTTAATTACATGTTATTTAAAAATATTAAAATGAACATCCCATTTTTGCAAATATATTGTTGGAATGTTAATTCTGAATGTTCTCGGAGTGTTCTAACACAAGAAATAACTAGTGCTGCCAAATGGTTAATTGTGATTAATCGCATCCAAACTGTTTACACAATATATGTGTGCTTTGTGTGTTTGTGTGTGTGTGTACAGTATTAAGACACACATGCATGTACTGTATATATTTCAGAAAAATATGTTTTTTATATATTAAATATATTTATTTATAATATGAATTATATGAATGTAAATGTTTTCAAAATATGCACATGCGTATATTTATATATACAAATTAAATACACAAAACACACATATGTACAGTATTATGCAAACAAAAACTTTTATTTTATTTCATCACAAGTTATCATTTGTATATATATAAAATCTAACTTGAAAACGAATTTGAATCTAAAAATTCCAAGAATGATGTATAAATGATTTTTTTTTGTGCTAACTGTTTCATTATTAACACTGGATAACGTCAAACGTTTATCTATTAGCATTAATGGAAGAACCTTGTCAGAACATCTTGAGAACATATTCTGTATTAGTATATTATTTTTAAACTAATTTCTTAAGGTTAATTTCTCTTTAAAGCAAACATACTGGTGCACTGGTGCAGACGTGGCATTGTAAAACTTATTCCGTGGAGAACATTCCTCCTAAAAGCTTGTCTTGATACAGCCTTACCTATTTCAAGTAATTTTGTGTTCAAGGACCGGTCAGCATGTCTCCTTCACACAGGAGCACTTTCAGTATGAATGTTGAAAGCTTAGTGGACAAGTTTCTGCAGAGCATCAGCGCCACGTCGGCTGTTGTTTGTGATTTTTAAGATGCACATGAGTCATTGTAAGTCTAATCAATGTAAAATCAATCAGTCAAGAATGGATTCAGCCCTCCTCCTTGAAACATGTAAATTCTGCCAACATCAGAGGCAATTTTGCATGTCTAATGATGCGTGTTGTTCGTATTTGTGAATTTACGGTTTTCCAAGTTTCCACTCAGCGGTGCCCTTTGTGTGTATAATCTGGGTTAAATCCCATTGCTCCTTTTTCCCTGGCATTAAAAATTTTGGATTTGAAATAACATTTAGGGTTCCTCGCAGTAGGGAAATGCAGAAAAAAAACGCATTGCAGTTTCCCACGTCAAATCATCAGAACCCAAGGTTTAATTGAATCTTGGTAAAACAGCAGCCAGCAAAAGATGTACATTGACAATGTCATGATTGATCTGTGTTTTCCCTGGACTTTTCTGTTAAAGTGTTGCTTTGTCCCAGTGTTTCTGTCTTCACTGAGTTTAGTTCCTTTTTTCTCAGTTTGCTGAGTTACCCTTGTTGGTTTCTATGACTACTGCACATGCCCCCTTGTTACCTTGTTTAGTCTGATAGTCTGGTTAAGTGTATTTAAGTGCTGTGCTTTTCTCTTGTGTTTACTGGTCGTACATGTTGAACGGAGATGTTGAAGATGTTCCTGCGTCCTAGATTGTTCGAGTAAGATGCACATGAGTCATTGTAAGTCTAATCAATGTAAAATCTTTTCTTTGCTTTCTTTGGAATTTAAGTTTGTGTTTGCAAATGGATTCTGTATCTGCCTGAGTTCATTGTTACAGACAACAGTACAACTCCATTTAGATCATTAGCTCTCTTCCAAAATCCAATCAGGGCCTACCTGGACAGTTTTTTCAGGCATCATAGTGGGCAGCAAAATTCCCTCATTTTTAAACGGTTTAAAGCTTTATTAATGTACTGTATCTGTCATAGAAACAACCGAAAGACTGTAATCTGAGATGCTAAATTCTTTTATGGAAAATCTCATTTTTAATTGTAATTGGGGTAGTTCACTGCAAAATGAAGATTACCTGATCTTTTACTCACCCTCCAGCCTTCCTACACTAGCTGCAGATGACTTTTTTCTTATGGTTAGGGTTACTGTTGAGCAGTCCCACATATGGGATTTTTCTCTCCATGCCCCTGGGAGTACAGTCCCTCGTATGGCATTTAGAACATTCTGTGACGTCGTAAAACTGCCAAACTTTCAAAAGCTTTCGTACGTTTGCTGGCGCTGAGCCAGAGAGAGAAGTGCATTCGGCTTGTCATATTATCACAACATTGCAGTGTTGTTAACCACATAAAGCGCATTTTATGTTTAAGATATTTAAATACACATACGTACTAGTAAAACAATACATTTAGAGCTTGTAAAATACAAACAGATGTCTATGGAAGCAACAATAACAATCCATTCAAATTTAATTTGCTGATGTGTTTTATTCATATCAGATACACATAGTGTAGGTAGCCAAGGACTATTTTTAATATATCTCTGCTTGCATTTATCTAAAAGAAGAAAGTCATATACGCGTAGGATATGGTTGAAGATGAGTGAATTATGAGGAATTTTTATTTTTGGGTCAAAGCAAAAACAACTCTATAAAGTTCACTCTATTCTTAACCCAGTTCTCCGGCCACTTACTATCATGTATTTCGGGAGAAATTTGCTGTAAATCCGCATGAACGGACCTTGAACTGCACTGCACTGAATCTGAACTGCAGCGTGAACAAACAAGGCGGCACCCATCTCATGCTAAAGGTCATGATCAAGATCATTTATAAAGTAGTTTAATCGACAAAACACACTCATTTACATATATTTCTGAATCAGAATATTATATTGTTCATTACATGGTAAGCAAGTTTTTGAATATTTAAAAAAAAAAAATTTATCCATCTGTCATGCAGCGTTATTGTGGACGCATTGTATTTAATGACAAGCAAGACACATCGCCATGGAAACAGTAAGGGCAAACGTTCTAAAATAGCGGTCTATAAACTCAGTGCTGAAAGGGTTAATACTCTTAAAGACTTAAAAAAACTAACGACATATGTTTACGTCCTGTAGTATGTCATCCACTGGAGCACCAATCTTTCATGGACTTGCGCATGACAGGAAACTGGAGATTACAGTTTCGTAAAGTTTTAAAATTGAATATTTATACACAAACATTGGATCACTTAAGAACCCCTCAGAGCCGTCTGTAGCACTTTTTATGATGGATAAATGCTCTGTATTGGACTTTGTTTAACCTTAAAATCTCAACAGACATTCACTGCCGTTATGAAACTTGAAGGACCAAGGACTATTTTTAATATATCTCTGCTTGCATTTATCTAAAAGAAGAAAGTCATATACGCGTAGGATATGGTTGAAGGTGAGTGAATTATGAGGAATTTTTATTTTTGGGTCAAAGCAAAAACAACTCAAAACGACATTTCCTTTAAATGCATTTACCATTTCAGAATCATTTGTCAGAATGTGTTATTTCTATGACAGATATGTGTATAATACTGTAAACCGGAGCAAAATTGTGTTATTTTGCTGCCCTATGATGGCTGAAAATGCTGTCCAGGCCACGTAATAGTGTGAAATCATCTTATTTCTTATTATCTAATATCTATCACCAGCTAGACCAGCATCAAACCTTTACTGGACCCGCATGGAAGTGCACACAGGTGTAAGCTGGCCTGTTTAGCCGAATTAAAAACTAGCTGCCAAACAGCTCGCTATGTTGCAACTCACTACTGTGCCTAAAGACTTGAGGGAATGAGGGAAGCCAATCTGATTTTGCTCTAAATGAAAACTGTCCCTTTTAAACTTAAGGTCTTTTAAAAGTAATGAAGGGCTTCATCATTCATGAACGCATTATGAGGTCAGATTCCCGACCTGGAGTTTGTCTTACGGCTCCACAGGCATGAGCGTCAGCTGAGATCGTGGTGTCTCTTACAGAGTATTTTTATCAGTCTGGCCATAACAATGTAATATATAACACACGATAGATTCTACATCCTGTGTAATGTCTGGTGATGAGCAGAGTTGTAAAATTAGCCTTTAAAAAAGGAGGTTTAAGGATCTGTTAGAGCCCACAGGCTCATTCAAAAGCAGCAGTGGGGGTTTATTCACTGGTGTCTTGTAACTCGCTTTACAGCACTGATTTTAAGAGCCTGCAGAGATGCTCATGTGGGCAGACGCCACAGTCTATTTGCACTTCTCACGTAGGGTATAAGAAGCACTGTTGACCTAACTGTAATCTAATAATTTCAAAGCACTCGAAAAAATTGTTTATCTCTAACCAACAGCCACAGAATACTATCTGCTTGCTATTCTATGAATACACTTACCCCTGTAAAGGTTGGAATTATTTTTTTAACTGTGAAAATGTGAAAATAACGGTATAATTTGATGCTAAAACTATCCAAATTATTTGTTTGTTTTCAAATAAGGCAACATTTTTTGCCACAGTAATAATACAGGGCTCTTGAGTTTTCACTCATGCTGACAGCCGGGATAATTTCATTGCGCTCTATTAGAAAGCCCTAAACAAAGCAAGTGGCTAAAGTTACCTAAAGTGGGTCATGATGAAGTTATTTGAGGGTCCAGTGTTAAAAAAAAAAAAAAAACGAGGCTGACTGAACTTCAGTGGCACTTTTCCATTACACTAAATATACTGCATGTACTGAGAGAGCAGAATCACTCCCGAATAAAACAAAGCCAAAGGCATATTTTGATTACCAAGTGAGATTACTGCTTGCTTCTAGCAATGATTTGCTCCCATATTTTCTGTATTATTTCAAATATTTGACAGTAAATACACACATGGGAACTATTGAATGAAACTGAGGATGGCTGAATACAAATGTTGCCGAATTCCAGCACTTTTAACATTTGCAAATGCCATGCTAACCTTTGTTCTGTGAGTCTTTCCCCGAGATGCTTGTTGCGTCTGTATATATTTTGTGTACTGTATACTGTGACATCTGTGCATATTTTGCATACTGTATTTTGTGTAGACAAACAAAAAATATACTGTATGCATTACTGAGAATAAATCCACAGATAATCAATATTAGTACATATTTAATAAATACATTGGATCTATATTTAAATTTGGACTATAGGGTGATAGTGGTTTTGTTCAATCATTTTCTCTCTCAGTATATTGGCCCCTGTTTACATGTGCGAGGTGATAATGGCAAAGTTGCTTGAAAGTATAATTTTTCATCCCCTTCTGCCTGCTGCCTAAATTAAGCTTTTTCAAGGTTGGATGTGCAGCTGGGGATCGAAGGACAGGATCTTCCATCAGCGCCTGGAAGATCTTGTTTCCGGTTAGAGAATATTTAGTGCTACTGGAGCCCTGCCTCTTTTGGTCCCAGACTCTGAGCTATGGTTTAAGCCCACCGACTGTCCCACAATCCACACGGGCTGCTCACATTCTCTAATCAATGATTCACAGTCACTTCAAACGGCTGTTAAATACTGAAAATGATCATTTGATGGGTGCTCATTGATGTAATTAATATGAATTGTTTGTGAAACGCTATATGTGGATGAGCTCTAGAACTTGTTTGCTTCTTTTCTCATCTTTAGTGAAAAATGGTATTATTTCAAGAGCTGCAATTCTACCTGTGTTTAGTACATTCATTCATTAATTCATACCAAGTGAGGTTACTGACTTATTTTATTTGTATTTTTTTTACCCCGCTGCAAACAAGCTAAAACCAGCCTAGGCTGGTTGGATGGTCTTAGCTGGTTTAGGCTGGTCTCCCAGTTTGGCTTGGCTGATCAGAGTGGTTTTAGCTTGTCGTTCCAGCTGGACTCCCAACCAAAACCAGCTAAGGCAACCCTGGTGGCAGAAAAAGTGGCCAAAACTCCTCTAAAACCAGCCTGACCATCTTAAACCAGATAAAACCAGACTCGTCTCCCAGGTAAAACAAGCCAACCAGCCTAGCTGTTTTTTTTCAGCAGGGACATGTATATTTCGACACCAAGTTACTGCTCACTTTTAGAAATGTATTTATTTATGTATATCTGTGCTCGCCCAACCATTATTTATTTATTTATTGAGTAGCCAAAGGCATATGTTGGCTACTAAATAATAGAAAAAATAAGGCATATTTATATTTTAGCAATTGTTTGTATTTATTTATTGGTTTGTTGAATGACACTAAAGTTCATTTTATCATATAGTTGTACTTATCAAGTGAGATTACTGCTCACTGCTAGCAAGAATTCATTGGTTAATTCATTTATTCATTCATAAATTTTATACATGTATTTATTTATTGAAAACAAGGTATCTGATTGGACACACTGTGTAATGAATGCAAATGTGTATGAAAAGCATTTCCACAAAAAGAACAATCTTTGAGATTATTGCGCTGACAGAAACCCAAGACAAAGATTAAATACTCAGGTTTTAAGTAATCCAGAAACGGAGACACATCGTGTTTAAGATCTTCCTTTCGGCCGTGCAGATTACACTAAGTTAATCTGTGTATCTGGAAAACATTTTCCTTGCTTTTCGCAATGTGCGATCCTCCCCTAATATCAAACCACCTCTGATGAAGAGATTACAGATATGTACAGTGGTTTATTAGAAGTGCTTAAACACGCTATTCGTTGGCCCAAGGCTTTTTCTGAAAGCGGTGCCGAGATCCATTCCAGGATTACACATATATCTAGACGCATCTCTCGAATCGCAAGCCAGCGAAGTGCTCAATGACTTGGGACAGTCATTTCACAGTCGGCATGTTCTGTGTCGCTCCCTCTGAAGATAAAGAATGATTTTTCTCATTTATTGAGCCGACACAGCATGCTGCTAGCAGATATTATGCAGGAATTTGACAGGAAAGTACACCGCTTGAAACCATCGAGCAACAGCAGTGCAACATTGCACATAACAGGGCTGCAAGTGACGTAGTGCGATTGAATTGTACATCCTGTGCTTTGATCCACGGCATCGTTAAATATACATGAAATGCAAGTCTAAAAAGAGAGCTGAAACAGTATTAGTCAAGCTCAAAGTACGGTATAGAAAGGCGGTTAAAATGGAAAATGAAGCTGTCCTGTTATCAATGATGTCTAGATAACATTGTAATCTAGGCCTTGCGTTGTGGTTCTCTTTGATAGCACAAACTGCTCTTGTTGATTTTTCATTGGCTGAATCCGTTGGCATGTTTTATGTCAACAAGGACTTTTGGCAGCACCCTGGTTTAGTGTTTACTGTAATTTTGCATGAAATTGCTGCATCATCCAGAGCTCTGCAAGCCAGAGTGCTCCATATATTGCATTTGTAGGTAGAAAAAATGATGGACGTTTGGCGACAGGAAGTAAACAGGCGTTCCTCTCTCCATATGTTGCGGCAGACCACATGACAAATGTGTTGCTTGAATTTCCATTGTGTTCATTTTACACTTACGTAAGTGCCTTGTCTGCAACCGCTACAGCTTTAATTACCCAGAAATGCCTCCCGATCTCACCTGCAACTCTTGAAGAACAACGTTTTCATCATCAGGTGGCAGCAAACCTGTTTGCGGAGTTCTTAAAAATTGTATATTTATTTTTTTTAAGCAGTTTCTTTTTCACAGCGTTATTTGTGGCAGTAAAAGCACATTTTGGATTACCAAATGTTCCAGTAATAGTTCAGCTTAGCCTTTAATGGAGCAGCTTAGTCCTTCAGTACGTGATTATAAGGTTCTTAACAGGCTCTTTCCATGAAGCCAGATGTTCACAAATAAACACCACTGCGTGATCACGTCTCTGTGAAAGCTAATGTGATTCTAGCCTGGATTTTAGTGACCCGTGTTATTTTGGTCCTAAGATGAAGACGTTTACAATGGTAAAGATCTTTAATTAGGGAAGGTTCATCTAAACCTGCTCTGCTGTCAAAATGAGAAAAGGTCAAAACTCACTCCTCACTTCTGCAAAGCTGCCCTTATGTAGAAAAGTGTGCTTAAATATGTTTAAAGATTATTGGTAGCATACTTAAGATAGATTACTGTATAATAGAATAATTAAAAGTGCACTTGAAATTATCTTGACTGTACTGTACTTTCATGACTATATTAGTACTGTAGGCTACTTGTTTTGAAAGCACATTTTAAATCACTGTTTTCAAATCATACATGCAATTGTTAGTTATTTGATATGATATTTAAAGTTGCCAAATTGCCAATGTCATCATTACAAATGTACTATATCACCTTTTGATAAAAAATTGCTTTAAAGTATATTTTAGTTTACCATAAATCTATATTGTTTCGTAATAAGTACTATGTTGTTAAAGTATGCCAAAGTGTACTTCTAGTTTACTTTAGTGTTTATAAAGAAAGTGCAAGTAGCCAACAGCCTTTAGAAACCCCTAGAAGTTAAACGAAAGGAACAACTGTGATATGTGCATGTGACTGGCTTGGTTACAGCGAAGATGTCTTCTTGAAGTTGCAGGGACACACAAGATAAAAAGAGACGGTTGACATTTAAAAGTTGAATGACAACACTGCATGCACATTAGCTGTAAGCATTGGTGCTTCTGCTCCATTCTCAACGCTTTAACATTTTTCGCCCTTAAAGCATATCAAAGGTCAAAAACACATTGAGTACCAGAGTCTGAAAAACATACACAGCGCTTTGATGGATTAGTAAAATCCAAGAACCTTTTTCTGTCTTAGTTCCATTCTTTTGGTGGAAAAGTTTATATTAACACTATACTCTAACTATAATCAATTCTGAAAGAGAAAGGCTTTTTTTAATTAACAATAACCTATTTTAGATTACGACTCCATCTATCTCAACATTCTTAATGCTCTTTCACACCAAGTATGATAAAGATAAAGATAATGAATTGTGTGCGTTTGTGATATTTTGTAGTATATTTATATTTCGAAGAATAAATTTGTATTTGTATCCATCAACATATTTATTGATAATACTTAATTTGGAGTATATCTTTCTTGCACAATACACATATCTTGATATTGTGCCTAAAATGTGTTTTAATGATCGTTAATCGTTATTAATAAGGATTGAATGATTTGCAGGCTATTTTTATTAATCATAGAAAAATCTAAATGTATTTGTTTATTTAGCACAACATAAATAATTAAAAATATATATATAATATATATATTTTTCCACACTAAGGTTTATAAAGGAGGTGGAAAAAGAAGATGATTTCACTCTATTGAAGTGAATATTTCTCAGATTTATCTTCGAAAGTCAGGCACATACCTTCAACTCTTGGCTACAAAAAAAAAAAAATCTATTGAATATTTCCACCATTCACCGGTATTGCCCAGGCAGAAAGATACAGTTCATTGAATGCTCATTGACATTTAGGCTGTCATACTATAGGGGTAAGTTTCCACAATGGCTGCCATTAAAAGGCTATTATAGTCTTTTTTTTTTTTGTTTCTTTTAGTTCACCCAAAAATTTAAATGGATTCATAAATTGTTCCAAACCAGTAAACCTTGGTTCATCTTTGAAACACAAATTAAAATGTTTTTGATGATATCGGAGAGCCATCTGACCCTCTGTAGACAGCAATACAGCTAAAATGATCCCGGGGTCCGTTCTTCGTACATCGCTTGATACATCCGCGATGAATTGAGACATCTAAGATGAGATCATCATGCTAATTACGATGTGGCTAACTTGGTTCTCCGAGCACACCTGTTGTTGAAGATTAGTATAGCTGGATTGAGTTGTCTAGGATTATTACGCGTCCATGCGTTGGTTTAAAAAGCGATATGTATTGATAGTAGAAACACTGATTGGTTGATGAAATGGCAAAAGAGCAAGCTAAATTTTTTTCTCAAGCCGAGCAAGCATTTTTTTTAGAGGGTTAAGGGTAATTTTAAACTTTAATAAAGACTCCAGGAAACACAGCAAATGCTGCAAAAGCCAGGATAAAGGGCTGGCAAACTGTAGCGAACTTATAGGTTACTTCCGTAACCACTGTTCCCTGAGACATGGAACGAGTACTGCGTCTAGCTAGACGCTATGGGG
>JAUCNO010001796.1:452037-464581 GCA_032353835.1 Enteromius viviparus
CACAGGGTCTGTGCAAGGAGGCTCACTGGGGGAAAGGCGTACTTGGGCCCCGCAGGCCAGCTGTGTGCCAGTGCGTCTGTGCCGAGGGGTGCCTCGGACAGGGAATAAAACAGGCGACAATGGGCGGACTCGGGGGAGGCGAAGAGATCGATCTTGGCCTCGCCGAAGTGGCTCCATATCAGCTGGACTGTCTGGGGGTGGAGTCGCCACTCTCCAGGGTGGGTGGACTGCCGTGAAAGCTGATCGGCTGCACGGTTGAGTGTACCTGGAATGTGAATGGCGCGCAGCGATTTCAGCCGCGTCTGACTCCACAGGAGCAGATGGCGGGCGAGTTGCAACATGCGGCGGGAGCGTAGACCACCCTGACAGTTGATGTACGCAACGGCTGCAGTGTTGTCTGTCCGGACGAGCACATGCTTGTGGAGCAACATCATTTTGAAACGACGAAGGGCCAGAAGCACCGCCAGCAACTCGAGGCAGTTGATGTGCCAAAGCAGGTGAGCACCTGTCCAGGTGCCCAAAGCTGCTTGCCCGTTGCACACAGCACCCCAACCCGTGAAGGAGGCATCCGTTTGTATCACGGGACACTTGTCCCATGGGAACTCCAGTCCGCAGGAATGCAAGGTCTGTCCACGGGCTGAATAGGCGGCGACACTCCGGGGAAACGGCGATCCGGAGAGTACCGTGGTGCCATGCCCATCTCGGGACTCGGTCGTGTAACCAACGCTGAAGCAGTCTCATATGGAGGGGCCCCAGTGGTGTAACTGCGGCTGTGGCTGCCATATGCCCCAGGAGCCTCAGAAAAAATTAGAGAGGGACCGCTGTCTTGTGTCTAAATGTCCTCAGACATGTCAGCATGGTCTGCGCGCGTTCCCCTGTGAGGCGGGCAGTCATTTCGACCGAATCCAGCACCATGCCGCGATAAGAGATCCTCTTTACTGGACAGAGTTTGCACCTTCTCTCGGTTGACCTGAAGGCCCAGCTGGCTGAGGTGCCATATCACTATGTCCCTGTGCTGACACAACAACTCTCGCGAGTGAGCTATTATCAGCCAGTCGTCTAGATAATTGAGGATGCGGATGCCAAAGGTGTATCTGCCATAAGGCAGACAGGGACCCCTCCGCAAGTCTGTGTCGAGGGGTCTGTGTCAAGATAAGATCGAGACATGAAAGTACGCATCCTTCAGGTCGATGGCTGCGAACCAATCCCGGTGCCGGATGCATGTCAATATGTGCTTCGGCGTGAGCATTCTGAATGGCATCCTGAGAAGAGACCGATTCAGGGCTCTGAGGTCCAGGATTGGTCTCAGCCCATCGCTCTTTTTGGGCACGATGAAGTAGGGACTGTAGAACCCAGACCTCATCTCGGCTGGAGGGACAAGCTCGATTGCGTCCTTCGCCAGTAGGACAGCAACCTCCGCACGGAGGACAGCGGCATTCGTGTCCGAGTGAACACGGGTATAGAGAATGCCTCTGTACCTGGCGGGCGCCTGGCGAACTGAATCGCATAGCCGAGGCGTACCGTCCGTATCAACCACCACGAAGGATTGGGGAGCTGTAGCCAGGCCCCCAACCAAGTCGCCAGGGGTATCAAGGGTAGCTTCTCAGGGGCGCTTCTTGTTTTTGCAGGTGTTCCTTGCCCGCGCACCCAGAAACGCACGGCCTCATAGACATTCCGGAGAACGCCTATGAGAACCGTAAAGAATTGCACTCTTTTTGTGAAAGCCTGGTTGCCCAGGGAGGACCTCTCACGGCACCGCAGTGCACTCAGGGCGGTAAGGAAAAGTTTGGCCTCCACAAGCCTTTAAAAAGGCTCCCGCTCGCAATGCCTAGATGATCTTTTCCTGTTGCGGTCGGACGAGAGAGGCTGAATTCGTTGGAAGGAACTCAGACTTCGGTGGCACGAAGGAAGGTTTTCTTTCAGCAGACTCAAAATCAGCATACAAATGCTCCGGCGAGTGCTCCGAAAGCGAAAAGCTGCAAGTGCAATCCAGCCGTGCCCTCTTATGCTCACGCTGTGATAAGGTGCACCTGGCTGTGATTATTGCACACCAATATTCATTGGCCATTTTCAAAGGACTCGAAGGTCCTTGGTCTCTCATACGAGATCCCATATGTAACGTCGAAGTGATTCGACTGAAAGGGTAACTGAAAACATCTTTTATATTCTAGTTTCTTCAAAATAGCCACCCTTTGCTCTGATTACTGCGTTGCACACTCTTGGCATTCTGCAATCTTTATCATTGTAAGGTGGTTGTGTACACACACTCCCAACACACATTTCAACTGTCGGCTGTGTAGTAACCTGACTTCTGCACAACACAACTAATGGTCCCAACCCCATTGATTAAGCAAGAAATTCCACTAATTAACCCTGATAAGGCACATCTGTGAAGTGAAAACCATTTTAGGTGACTACCTCTTCAAGCTCATCGAGAGAACGCCAAGATTGTGCAAAGCAGTAATCAGAGCAAAGGGGTGCTATTTTGAAGAAACTAGAATATAAAAGATGTTTTCAATTATTTCACCTTTTTTGTTAAGTAAGTAAAGTAAAATTTTGGCCTGTACTGCATTTTAAATTTACTCTTAATTTTTGCAAGCCATTGTTAATTTAGTCTTATCCCTGTGTCAAATGTGTTTTTAGTCTTATATATACAGGCTAGGGGTGGAGCTGAACCTGAATACGTTATTCGCAAAGGCACAAATAACGTGTTTTTTACAAATACTTATTTCTAACAAATATTTAAAAAAATTGGCAATGGAAGCTGACACAACACAAAAATGTTGTCTGTTACACCTGACAGTATAGCCAATAAAGCGATGAGGTTTCTGTACAAAGGTAAGTCAATTAATTATATTTACTTAATTATTCAGTATACCAATATGTAATAATAATATTATTGCGAATATTATTGTTACTCATTGATCATTGTCTCAGGTTTATTCACTGACTTTAGTTAGATTTTTTGAATGACAGTTAGTAGGGTTGCGTGACGTCTACCAAATTTACATCGGACGAAGTGTACAGTAAAACATCATGATGAGAAATGAAAGTAAAATGCGATCATGCATTCAAAATCAGTTTTAATGCAATGCACATTACTAGTGGACCCCTGATGCCCACAATTTATGTACAGTTTAATTAATTAACGATATAACTGCTTATATAACGAGACAAAGTAATGAAATATATATATATATATATATTCCATCTAATGTTTATTGACTTCAAACCAGAACTTTCTTTCCAAACACGGCATTGGGATGCGGTGGCTTGCGGGAGGAATGAAGTCTACAGTGAAACATCATGATGAAAAGTGAACGTGAAATGAGGCCGTGTATACGAAATCAGTATTTTTCAACACCGACAAGGAACAAAACGATACTTGTCTCTGCGGCTTTTATCCATCTTGCAACTAAAGCAATCAAACAAAAGTTTTAACTGTGATTGCTAATGTTGGACTAACTTACCGGTCCAGCAGAAAACAGGCAACTGTTTGACTTTAACAAAACGTGCTCTGTAGTTTGTCTGTTTAGGGCTGCTACGGCGGCACTAAATGGCGACTTCCATGTAATGGGACCTGAGGTGTATGTAGATATAAATTGCTTGTTCTAAGGTTATAAAATCAAAGCAGCTTATTATGCAAGGTCTTTACACACCTCTGAAAACATAGTTTTTTTTATGTTACAGTATATTGCATTTCTGTCAATAAATTCTCCTAAATATTAAACAATGCACCAAATTAGGTATACTTGAAACTTCCAGGCAGTTGTCAAATTTGATGACCCCTGGTTTAGATGATAGCCTAGTTACTTCAATACTTCAAATTAATAAAAAATAAATGTAATAGTTTGTTAAAATTAAGACATACCTAGCGTGGTTCAATACTAAATGTAAGAAGATCAAGAGTTACATACTGTAACAGCTTACCAAACAACGCTTCTGGAAAACCCACAATTTGTTATAATACAACTGAACAAAACGCCAAAGCATTCCCTATCAATGGAAAGTACCAGTAGAAGAATTTAAGAGATTCAAGAGTTTGAGAAGTTTGGCATCAAGCCACTTAAAGACCTCTAAACCCATTCCATCTTTATAAATCAGTCTGTCTTGGTTTCCCTGGAATACAGCAGACAAGACTTTGTAGGTATATAAGGAAAGAAGCAGTCAGCTGTACTCTTTCTCTCTTTCACCTTGCCCTTTTAATGCGCCGTGAAACTCTTGTGTCCCTACAATACATTTTGAGCTGAAACAATGTGCTGCAGAAGCCTTGAGTCTGTGTGTATTACATCTCACGCCAAGTCATCACTACACCTTGTAAAGGTGCCTCGAGAGAGAGACAGAGAGACTGCAGCAGGAGAGCAGGGCAAAAACCCAGGGTTCTGACTATTTATGACATTTTTCCTGCCGCATTATCTTCACACTAAATCTCCTTGGGGTAGATGGAGTGCACAGAGCAAGCTTTTCCACCCGCTAACTCTTAACATGTTACCAGACATTGCTTTTAGTAGCTGGCTGTTAACGGAGTTGACAATAGTCTTTTATGGCCTTCAGATTGAATATTCCCAGTGTCCGCCTCAGTACAGGCCATGTCATTACAGCTGATAGCACCAGCATCCGCTGGGAGGGACATCCGAGTGTTTTTTTAATGGCATGAGGCTTTTTTTCCCCCCACTCTGCTGCTGTCATTTTAGTGGTCCGTTGTGTGTTTTTTCTTTTTGCATTTGTCTGTATTAAAATTTCTGTTGTAGCATCGAACAAATTATGTACCATTGCTAGACAAATGCTATGCAATTAGTCACCGCTTAAATGGCTCCTAAAGGAACACAGGCGCCATTCCTTTCACGTCTGACTAGACTAGATTTATGCTGCAGCTTATACTGTGCTATGTATGTTAAATACTAGAAATAATAATGCAATGTTCGTAATACAGTAGCAAAAGTGTAAACAGGTTTAAATTAGATGCAATATGTCAAAGCCATAGCGCAGCATAAAAATGACTAACAAAAACAGAACGTTTTGCTAATGTGCCCAAAACGTCCAGCTTATTAAATCCAAAATAAATACTAAAAATAAAATTTCATGGTTATACAAACATTATGGGAATGTTACTGCTGAAAGATGTATATGACGAACATCATTATAGATCTGATAACTTTGAACAAGCAATTTCTGTTCATAACTTTAAGAAAACCTTATCAGAACACTAGCTAAAGATCCGAGAACAATTACTGTACACTAAAATGTATTAGTGTCATTGAATACTCTTTAAAAGGGTGGATTATACTGATTATAAAATTAGTAAAAATCCTAGTATTTTTATTTCATTTTATTCACAGAGATATAGATTTGTAACAATTTTACATAACCTTTCTGGACAGACCTAAAATGAGCTCAAAGGTTTTTCATCTTTTGTGCATGCCTCTCTGTACAGTAGAAGCCATACTTCTAAATGATTTCAACACAAAATTTTAGGTGAAAAAGTATGCTACCCACAAACCTTAAAAGAGAAATTCACCAATCAGAACAGCCGACCGCCCAGTTCCATTAACCATTAAGAATAATGCAAACAAGTCACTTCCTATCATACAACATTGACTTTTCCAATACTTTTAACTTAAAATCAGACTTTGTAAAGGTTGTGATTTATTACAGAAGTGATTTGGTTGAGGTTGTAGAAAAAAAATAGGAAAATACATCCAGATCCAAGACTGCCTCGAGCAGTTATTGCACTGTACTGAGTGTGTTTTAGGTTACTACTTTCAAAGTGGCAAATGGATGACAGACAGAATTTCATCTTGGATACATTCTCTCTCCAGTGCAGATCTGTTCTGACATTTAATTATTCTAAAACATCACTGCTGCTACTTCTTTTCTCAGGCTCTGAATAGATGCTGTCTTCTGCTTTTATCCTCTTGAACTACATTTAACTTTGGCACGATCACACTGATTACTTGAGTGCATTTTATGAATTCAGTGGCCACAATTTTTTTTTAATTCTATGCAGCTCACAAAGAGTGATGCTATGTGTCAGCATCACATCAAAACGCCACTAACTACATTAGGTTTTTGTTTTTTTCAGAGATATTTTATCAACACATTTTTTACTCTCAACTCATAAATCTCATATATTAATATTAATATTGTAACCTGCATATTAATTTTTTGACATGCAGGGTCTTCCATTGCCTTACATAAGGAAGCTTTGGTAATATGCAGATGCTAAAGACATTGGGAAATGTATATGTAACTTACCACCTATGTCCCGTCCGCTTCGTAACAGATGGTGTTTAGTGTTTGTGTGATGTACAGTATGTCCTTCTACTGTATGTACTGTATGTTCATGTACTGTATGTCCTTCTATGTATGAATGTATGTTTAAAAGCTGCGTGTGATGGGCTTTGGTTCAACATGTGACTCTCATCATCACATGCAATTAGTGTAATTTTATTTTAAAATGTATGTTCATTGGCTGAATATGGGACAGATTGAACCAATCTGGGAACGGGGGTGGGACTAAGCATCATTAATCATTCCTGTTTGGCTCAGAGGATTGAAATGCATTGGATTCTTCTGTCGAATCAATGTTGATGTCAAAACTTGATAAGGTATGCTACGGGGCCTCTGAATGTCTCTGAAAAGCAGAGAATCTCTGCTTCACGACACTTTTAAAAGCAGTTTCGAAAGTTATTAAACGTTTAAGAATAATCACTATTTTTACACAGATGGCTGTCTCTGTCTTTGAGGACAATTGTGTTTTGAAGACAAACAACGCTTTGACGGGTTTGGAATGACATTGGGATACGTGATTAATGAAAAAAAAATCATTTTGAGGTTGAGAAACCCTTTAAGTTTAAGTATTGGGTAGGATTAGGGATTTAGAATATGGTCATGCAAATATGTGATGTATAAGTTCTAATAAACAGCATGAATAAGCATGATAATAAGCAACTAGCTAATAGTGAGAACAGGTCCCTATGCAAAATTGTACATTATTTTATAGCACCATATCGAAAACATCCTTCCCCACATCAGCACAAAACGTCATATGCTTGATTTATGAAGTCAGGTTTCAGCAAAACTCTCTCCTTCATAACTCTTTCAATATCAATGGTTGTTGGCAAAAATTTTCTATTGCTATCATTTTTCATGCGATATTGTTGTGATGGATTGTTATGGTCTAGCTATGAATGAACAACCCTTATGATAATGTTAACTTCTAGTTTAGTCTTCCTGCCTGTTGTCCATTCAATATCAAGATCTGACAGCAGCATGTACTGAAGTCGTGTTTACTAACTCCTCCAAGCTCAGGCAGAAAGTGCTCAAAATTAGACTCCACGGATATGTTTAAATACTAAGTGCTGGTGATCATTCAGTTTAGAGGCTCAAGAACGAAAGAAATTGATGTAATTATGAAAACATGCAACGGTCTAAAGGTCTGTGGCAACACTGAAAATCTGAATTCAAAATCTATTTAAACCTGTTAATGGATCATAAAATCAAGAAAACAAATACTCAAGATTCCACTAGAGTGCTCCTATTAAAAGGCTATTTATTTGTCATTTTTAAAAAAATAATAAAAAAGAAAAATTCTAATAAAATTAACATTCATAACTAAAATTTAACAAATTTAAAATGTTTTAAATTTAAAAGCAGATTTAAAAATCAAAGATCTTTTAGTGGTCCCTGACTTTTATACCCCAGAGTACTTTACAGACACATAATGTAGGCCTAACCAGTGTGGCATTGTGGGACATGGAGGACAGATGTCAAAACAGTGTGTTCTAAACAGATGAATATTCAAGAGTCAGTTCATATTGTTTCCCCATTTGTTTGCTCCAGTCCTGAGTGTCATTGCACCATGTGCTATAATGACCTATGGCACTTCATCAAATGGTTTTGCATTTAAATTATTCAGGTGCTTACACAAAACCCCAAAGCAAAATTAGAGCAGTGCACGTTTGGCACAAAAAGATATTGGTTTTATACAAGAGGTCAGTAAATACTGAACCATAATTCTCACACTGAATTAATAATATGTATGCACACAGCTGTCAGTTATCTGTACCGTCCATCAAAACAAGACTCATTGGTGTTTAATGATCTCATGGCTGGAACCTCTCTTAAAATTAAGGATTTTACGCATGCATCTCTCTGCTGGGAATGTGCATAGCCAATTAAATATTCTACACAGATAACTGCAGATCGATTGCAGAAGAACAGACCTGAGGTAATTTTAAGGTCACAGCCAGCTGCTATTCTTCAAACTGTCAGAACACAAATTGATTTGTGCCTCTTGAAGTTGGGACCTCATCATGAAGATGTGCTCAATATGCCTTTTACACCACCAGCAAGCAAATAGAAAACAACTCTGTGCTTTTCACATTTAAACAAAATCAGAAGCAAATTATATTGACCTGACTAAGCCTGCAGGCAACTGAAGCTGTTAAACACTATCAGCGATACTAAAACTCTTCTTCAATTTGTAAATACTTTTTTGAGTCATCATAGATGTTTCAAGGTGACCAATTAGTCTATATCCCTCTATGTATTTACAGTGGTGCAGCGGATCACAAAACTCATTCTGAGTCACTGATTGGATAATTTTTTGGATAAGCAAAAAAAAAAATCTGTATGAAATGCAGCCTTGGGTCAAAACAGCCTGATTACTTCATGTCTTCCTTTGTCTGCAGCAAAACAAAGAAATTCATACAGATTTTGAACTGCTCGGGGGTGAGTAAATGACAGATTTTTAATTTCTGGTTGAACTATTCCTTCAATAACTGTTCTTGCTTGTGAGAAATTACTTAAAAAACCTAAAAATGAAATGCTGTCTAAACCCATGAAGACCTTTGTTTGTCATCAGAACACAAATTAAGATATTTTTTATGAAATATGAGAGCTTTCTGACCAACCATAGGAAAGGAAGTGACAGGTGGCCAGACCCATACTAGGAATTTGTGCTCTGCATTTAACCCATCCAAGTGCACACACACAGCATTGAGAAGTGAACAACGCCATTGCTGTGGCGCCCAGGGAGCAGTTGGGAACGGTGCCTTGCTCAAGGCTCTCACCTCAGTCATGGTACTGAAGGTGGAGAGAGCACTTGTTATTCACTAACCCCACCCACAATCCTTGTCGGACCTGGGACTCGAACCCACAACCTTTGGGTTACAAGTCCAACATTAGGCCACGACTGCCCCCAGACATAGTTAAAATACTCCATGAGACATCAGTGTTAGGAAGCTAAAAGAATAATTTTAGTGAGCAAAGAAAACAAAAATAACTTTTATTTTACTTAGATTTTTTCTCTTCCATGTCAGTCTCCGTCATTGTACTCTCAGGACTAACATGGAAGAGAAGAAATTGTTGATTTGTGCTGCTGTTTGTGCGGGGTCAGAAAGCTCTTGAATTTCATCAAATTACAAATTTCGAACATGAACGAAGGTCTTATGGGTTTGGAAAGACGTAAGGGTGAATAATTAATTACAGAATTTTCCCTTTTAGGTGGACTATTTCAATAAAGTCTTTGAGAAGAATCAGAGCATAGGTTAATATGCGGGATTTATTCATTCTTGTTTGCATGTGTGTTTATGTATCCATCTGTTGATACGATTGATCCACTGTAATTAAACTTTTAGTAAAATATTCACCAGGATTTGACCTTCATTTTTTGATACTGTCAAATCCTTTAGCCATTGGCAAGCACTGAACACTGCCAGTCCAATCTGGCACGGGTTCAAAACAACAAATCAATTACAAACGTGACTTAGCACACTGCTGTAAAAAATGGAAATAAATAAATAAAATGATCAGCACCTGCTCCTGAATGACTGCTGGCGTCCAGTTCAACCGGTCTGACAAGAGTCAACAGGAAAATGACTACATGACCACATATTTATTTTATCTTAGCACCTAAGCAATCTGAAGCGGCCGCTATTGATTTTACCCAGCTAATGAAATTATAGAGCTCTGAGCCAATCAATGACAATCTCTGTTGTTCCGCTTTAGATCTACTGTGCTGATGGCCAATACTCCTCCACTCAACCTGAGATCATGTGCTCACGTCAACATTTTCAGTGTACGTTAACAGTTCTTCGTCACACCTCAAACAGGGAAGAAAAAAATATAACAAACATGAAGTTTAAAAAAAAACAGCTATAATAATCATTCTGTAGGCTATGTGTGGGAACAAACATTTATCTGGCTACGTGCGAGGTATATTATTTAGCTCTTTTCATGGCACATCCAAACACACAAAGCTATTCTGAATGATAAAACAGCACTATGGCCATGTTTACGCTATTCTAGCAAACAGGCGTCAGGTTCCACTGAAGCATTCAAGCTGAAAACACGCTGCACTCAGAATATCGCATATTCACAAAAGCAATCTTCTCTCATTTGTTTTGTGCAGGGTGTGTCTATTAAAAAGAATTAGTATGTGCTGCACTATTTAACAGGCTTCCTTTGAGGCGTTCCATGCCCGGGAAAATGAACCTACTGTAATTGTAGCTGATACCAAGTACTCTCCCGTGTACTTTTCAAAAGAATTCAGAATAAGGCTTTTTAATAGGATACTTAACCCAGCAACACATAGCTGCATTTACCCCCCTGAATGCATATGTGAAAGATGCAATTAGATGCGTTTTTATTATAAAACACCTTGTTTTGTCAATGAAAATTAACATGGATCATTTAGATGAGTGTGTGTGGGTGGGTAGGTTGATTTTCCCTTCATTGTGGGGTCTAGCCCACCGTAAAAAAAAGCATATAACCAGGCTAAATTATTTATTTCTAAATCTATTTAAATCTAAATATGCAAAAAAGGCTCGGGTGAGGGTTCTGTTGAGAGGCAGAAAGAGCATAAACAGTATAAAAGATGCATAGTAAAAAGACAAGAGGAGTTAATGGAAAATTTAAAAGATAAAGGTAAGATTTTGTAATAAGACTCATTTGTAAACATTAGTCTCCATCAGCTGTCTCTGTATGTAATTACAGAGGCAATGGCAAATACTGTGTAAATAGCAAGCTGTCATTTAGCAGATGCTTTTATCTAAAGCGATTTACAGAGTACTTACAGCAACACTCCATCTGACTAACCTGAGGTTACAGTAGATGCACATTTACTTCTTTCACAAGTTCGCACTTCCTCATAGTATAAAAAATAAGACGAGGCAAGAGTTTGGCGTCTGGCTCGGTCTCTGTCTGCCTCCCAAAAAGGCTTAAGAGGACAGCGGCCAAATTTGCTGCTTGCATATGACGTCTCTGCTAGCTGCCGCGGGCTCTCATAGAGGCTCAGAGGGGCTGAGAGTTGAGCTTGAGCGGTAGCAGGTTGTTGGAAGACAGGCTGAGAAATCGGGTCCTCACAGAAGTAGGCAGACGAGTCAAAGTAAGACGTTGTGTTTGTAGGATGTGTCTTTAGTCGTGCGATTCCAAAGACGAAATGCGGAAGTGGGGGAAACTAGGTTATATAGTAGGGAGGAAGGATTTGATTGGGCATGTGTAACGAGGGGATTGATTAGATAATGCGATGCCAGCTGTGTCAGTTCATCCAGCGCTCCTCCCGAAATGTTGTTATTTGCAAAACATTCACTTGTTTATAAATGAAGACAAACCCCTTTTTATTAATCTATAATTAAATTACAAATGTCCAATTTTAATTACAGATTTAATTAGCTGTAGCCATCAAAGAACAATATTCCATTTTCTGAATGTAAATATAGAAATTAAATATTTAATTATAATACAAAAATTGCAATTTTTATTATTTCTACAAGTTTTTATAAGGTTTAGGGTTTGTAGAATAAGTTGACACATACTTGCAAAGCTTCTGATCAGTATGTAGTATGTTGTGAACTTTTCAAAATAAAGTGTTAGCAGACAGTATGTTAGTACTCTAATAACTGCTAGTTGACATGTAGTTGCAAAGTTACTTACTACAGTATTAGTAGAAATAAAAATGGACCATCGAAATAAAGTGTTACCATTTTAATTACTGTATTATAATACTCTATATTTTGTAGTTATTTGATTTATTATTTTTGTACACTAGTTAACTATGAAGGACCAAACGTGCCAAAAAAAGAATCAATTTAATAATAAAAAAGCACTTTTTTACTTTAAATATTCCTTTCTTCTCTTTTTTTGTAAATTTATAATTTATAATTTTTTTAATGCTTGATGATTAAATCAATAAATTGATATTTATTATTTTGAATAAAACAAAATACAGTCCTCAAAAGTTAACCACATTATCCTTAACATGCAAATAATTTTAGACTAGAGCATTTATCACTCATACACTGTAAAAATGTGAAAATACAACAGTAAAAACATGTTAAAGGATTAATGATAAATTCAAATTTTGTTTGAATGTAATGTTTTTTCTTTGAAATAACCATGTTTCTTCTTAGTTTTTTTTTTTTTGTATCTGTTATGTTTATTAGGATTGTATGTTACATGTAATGTTATGAATGTTTAAACATAATTTCGAGAGGATCGCTAAACGAGTAATCATGCACAGCTGATGGCCGTTACCTAATTA
>JAUCNO010001796.1:467521-487955 GCA_032353835.1 Enteromius viviparus
CAGCGGCTGGCAAATGGGATAATAATCAAATTCTCCAATCTCTGAGTATTTGTTAGACTGACAAGCATTATACTTTGGGACGGGACGCTGGACCCAGTCATAACGGGACTCCAATGAACAGGCGGATGATAATTCATATCTAGAATAATCAAGCCTCTAAATTATGATACAACCAATTTTCGGATCAGCATACAAATTGGTAAATTAAACTTAATTTCAGAGAATATAAAATTGGGGTCAGATAAAAACGGGGTAAAAGAAAAAGATAAATCAAAATTAAAAGCTTTAATGAATAAAATGTTTTTTCCAGAAGCGCAAGAAAAGGCAAACACGCTTTATCCAGCCAGGCTTAGTAGGCGGAACCTTACAGGGGGCCTTAAAATACTCAAAAACTCTTGAAAATCGGCACGCACGTTGGAATCTGTGGTCATCAGGACGCCGCAGATAATGGGAGCAGGGCGTGACACAGGGGCTCTAAGGCACCCCCTGGAACACAGTAACAAACTCACACATACTTTATCTTTTTTATAACCTTAATGTAAAGAACTTTGTATTGCCATTGTGTATAAAATGTGCCATGTAAATAGAATTGCCTTGCCAAAATCCAATTTTACAATTTTGTCAACATATCCAGACAACATAACTAAAACTGCTGTAAAAAAAACATGAGGAACTTTGCAAATTAAATAATACAAAATGTATAATAGAATAATTAAAAAATAGCTTTTTATAAAATTCTAAGCTTCACATTACATTGGCTGCTTTTTAATCCTATCTTCTTGTTCTTTTATTTGCCCAAAGTCAGCAAAATTTTGCTAGCAAAGGTGAAATAATTTTTTGTTTGCTGCAAATGCAGTCAGATGAGCTTAACTTTAATTAAATATTCCTTTAACATTCTCCCAGTGCTCACCTGAAGTTTTAGATGAGCAGATTGACACCAGCACACAACCAAAACACCATTTCTTCTGACCGTCCTCATCTTGATCTCAACACTGTCAAATCCCTGAGAATCTCCTTCCTTCCCATCCAGAATGGCCTGCAGAAGCTGGTTTCTCCTGTAGCTTTCTTTCACAGCAAACTGAATATAGGCCTCCCCGTTGAGAAACAATACATGCTGCTCAGCCAAATCTAGCATAAATAGAATTCCATTCACTTAAAAATGTTAAACACAGAACTACAATAGAAAAAAATAGTACAACAAAAACAATACATTACTCATGGCACAGTTGGGTCCTGTGAATTGGTCTCTACACTGGCAGTAATGGTGTGACCATCGGTCTTGACAAACTCCTTCGTTCAAACACACTGCAGTTTCACAAGGAGGACTATCTGTTCGTGGACATCTGAAAATCAAAAAGAAATAAACTGAAACATGCCATTTTAACAAAATTTTTTATAGTTATTGTGAATAATTGTTTGAAACTGACCGATCAAGAACATTCTGGGATGCCAGAGATTTCAAGGAATCTGCACCAAAGTTGTTCACTTTTATGTTTCTCATACAGCCAACAAAATCATGAGTCCTGATCTGTCTCTGTAAAATGACATCAATGGACTTTATGCCACCAAACGTCATGTTGTTTGAGCTCACTTCCAGAGTCCTGTTTGTAAATGCAATTTCAAGGTTCAGTTACATAAACAAATAATGGCAATCAACAGAAAGGTGAGATTTAAAAAAATATTACCTTTGCATTCCAGAGGCACCATTTTGCGACCAGCAAAAGCCTTGTGGTTCATGGGGAGAGCAGTTGTCTATTTCTAGAGAGGCTACCTGAGAGACACAAAAACATGTATACCAGCAAAATATCTTGGAAGTCTTTCACACAAATGATTTGACTGATTTTTAAAAAAGAAAAATATCTGTGAATGGGAATCCCGTACATTTCCAGATCTTCTTACGGTGATGTTGTGAAAACTTCCATCAGCCACCATCTTCCCTGTTTCCAATCTTATCACTCCAGATCCAAGATCATAAGACAGCCACAGTCTTCCTCTCACAATTTCAAGGGCCAGGAAGTCTGAAGCTGTTGGGTCACCATGGTTGTACAAAAGCAAAGCATTTTTCTGCACAGTTGCAAATTCCAAATAGATAAAGTTATACTGTGGATCCAATGGAGGAAGTTCTATATAAGAAATTTCCTGAAAGCCATAACTGTGCTCTTCACAATTGACTCCACTCACACCTAACAATAAAAGGAATTGAGCTGAATTCAATAATGAATAATGCATTATATTATCATCACTTCAAATTATATATATATATATATATATGTAGAGAGAGAGAGAGAGAGAGAAAATAAATTAAGTTTAATATAATATACTGTTAGGAATAGTTCACCCAAAAATCAAAACTACAGCATATTTTACTCACCCCCATACCATTCTAGATATACTGTCTTCTTTCAGAGTCTTTAAAAAAATGTATGCTGGAGGATAACGACCATGATTTTGAAGCTCCGTAAATCGGATAAATCCACAAATACTGTGCCGTAAAAACCTCTGAAGCAGTTTTTGTACGAAAAATATTTCTAGTTTTAAAATTATAACCTAAATTACTGACTTCTGCCAATAGAGGCATGCTTGTCCCATAGAGTTGAGTCAGAGGTCAGCCAAGAAAGTCATATACACCGAGGATGGCTTGAAAGAAGAATAGGAATATGTAAAAAGATAGATAAACAGGTAAACAGAAAATTTCCTCTTACCAAATGGACACTGGCAAGAGTAGCCAGTTAAAAAACTGGAGCAGTTGCCGAACACACAA
The DNA here is from genome assembly GCA_032353835.1 of Enteromius viviparus. NCBI lineage: Eukaryota > Metazoa > Chordata > Actinopteri > Cypriniformes > Cyprinidae > Enteromius > Enteromius viviparus. The sequence continues at coordinate 470,283 of JAUCNO010001796.1, forward strand.
GGGGAGGAAGCACAGTGGTCAACAGTACGATCACAAAATGTTCCTGTGACAAAAATAAGTTGTTGATTAATCTACAACACATCAGTTAAAATTTAATTTGCATTTATAAGACCATACCTTCATAGCCTTGGCTGCAATCACAGATGAACCCTCCCTGTCTGTTCCAGCACGTTCCTCCATTTAGACATATCACCATTTCACATTCATTATCAACTATAGTACAACGTGGCCCTGAGAATCCATCTTTGCATTGACAAAAATAAGTTCCTGGATTGTTATAGCAGTTTCCCCCATTTTCACAAGGTTCCTTGGCACATTCATCAAAGTCTATTTCACATGCATCACCTGTAAAGCCTGCTGGACAAGAGCAGTTAAAGATTTCCACAAAATACGGAGATACAAATATAAGACTAGAGCTTTCCAACACAGCAACTTCCTGACTGATGTGAATGTTTCTGTTGCAGGTGGCACCATTATGGCAAGGTTGGAGCATACAGGGGTCGCTGGCTATTTGGGATATAGTCACATTGCTTTGTGCTTCCAGTAACTTTTTATGCGTGCTTGATATTCCTCTTGCCACCTCTCCAGTTAGATACTGACCATTGTAGCTTTTCACTGCAGCCAGAAGCAGCATTTTATCTCCCTGCAACTTCATTCCAAACACATGCGTTTTGGATGCTTGAAGGTTAAAGAGGCTATCCAAAGCTTTGACAAATTTTAAATACTTCAAAGATAGAAATTCTTCAAGAGTAGATACAGAGATGTAGAACAACACGCAGTTGTCCAGGGAGACATTGGTAAAGCCTTTGTAATTGACGTAGATGCTGTTGTTGACTGAAGGGTGAAGCTGGTCACTCGCTTCGACTGAAATGTTATAGGTTGCCTCTCCTTGGTATGGGGAGGACCACAAATTACACATTCCGAATGGGAAACTAAACATCCTAAGTGGCCCGTTTTTGATTGTACAATTGAACACATCCAGTTCGTCCTGATCAGTTGGTCTAACATTTCCAATTAGTCCTCCTGGGAAGGAACTTCCATAATATTTCACCAATATATTAATATTTCTCTGGAGTGGTGCATTGTCATTTTCATCAAGAACTTTTATCCGAAACAAAGTGGTGGAGGACATTGGTGGCTTACCAGCATCTTGAACCACAATATGCATATTGAAAAGAGGATTGCGCTCCCGATCAAAGGGCTGTGAGGTGAAGAGAACGCCATCAGATTTAAGCGAGAAACCATCAACAGGTTTTATTATCCAGTATGTGAAAGGACCTTGATTTGGAGGAAGATCATCATCTGTGGCTGCCAAAGTGGAGACCAGAGTGCCAGCCGGTTGGTTTTCTCTGATAAATCCTTCAGTTGTCAAAAGTTTGGGAGGATTGTCATTCACATCAGTGATGGTGATTGCTACCTTAGTGCTTCCGGTTACAGCAGGAGAGCCCTCATCAACAGCAATGACCGTCAGGTTATAGATGGCCCACATCTCTCTATCCAGGTGACTGTTAACCGAAATAACCCCACTTACTGGGTCTATAATGAAGGAACTGTTGATATTTCCATGTTCTATGCTATAAGTAAATCTGCTCCATTCTAGGATCACATCCCGGTCCACTGCTTTAACTTTAGTTATGAATGTCCCAATTGAGATGTCCTCTGATACTGCTTCAGTGTAAAGCATTGACTCAAATTCAGGAGGATCGTTTTCATCTATTATGTGCAGATATATTAATGCCTCATCAACATTAAATCCTGTAATAGCCCCTCTGTTTTTTGCCAGCACCCGCAAGACTTCATCATTTTGGAGACGATTTCTCAAATCTTTTGAGATATATATTATTCCTGTATGCTCATCCACAACAAAATTAGCTTTTTTACTTTGCCCTGCAAGTACATAAAACACTTCTCCATCAGGTCCGTGGTCAGAGTCTATTGCACCAATCCTTCCTATTTCTGTTTTTGGCAGCAAAGATTCTGACACTGTGAAGTTGTATAGATGTTTTTGAAAAGCAGGGATGAATTCGTTGAGGCTAGCGATTTGGATGTGTATACGGGCAATATCAAACAAATATGGAAAGCCAATGTTGGTGGCCTTAACTGTAAGTTCAAAATGCTGATTTTGCTCATAATCAAATATGTCTAAAGTGGTGATAGTGCCATTTTTGGTGTCCAAATAGAAATGATTTATATCTCCTGCAATAAGCGAATATGTGATTTGGGAGTGAATTCCAGTGTCAGCATCCTTTGCCCAAATTTGCAAAACTGTGGTACCAATCAAAGCATTTTCTGATACGGTGGCAATGTAATTATTAGATGTAAATACAGGAGGGTTGTCATTTAAATCTGTCACATACACTATGATATTAAGTTTCTCCATCTTGGGACGCCAGCCTCCGTCTTTAGCAATGACGCTTAGATGGTGAGTTTCGAATTCCTCAAAGTCAAGCTTTTTAACCAGCTTAATCAATCCTGAAAATTGTCCAATTGAAAACAATCCATTTTCATTCCCACCATCAAAAGAATATGAAATAACACCATTGATGCCAACATCTTTATCTTTGCCTTGGATTTTCCCAATAACTGAACCACTGGACAAATCTTCTGGGACAAAAAACTCCACTTTGCTGTTAAGAAAATGTGGTGCAAACAGGTTCTCCCGTGTAACTTCAAAAATGATTTCAGTCTGCGCAGAAAGAGAAGGAAGGCCTTTATCTTTAGCAGTGATTTGAAGTGTTAAGATGGTGTTAAGGCTATTTGCTAAAGTTTTATATACCAGCACTCTTCCGCTGTAATGTTCTACCTCAAAATAAAGAGATCCATTGCCACCACTTTTAAAGTACTCAACACTGTTGTTCATTTCAAGAGAATCAGGATCTAGTGCAGACATTTGGATCACTTCGGTTCCCACACCCAGGGTTAAAAGGACTGGTACTAAAGGCCTGAAGGGTAAAAACAAGGGTGGGATTTGATTATGTCGTACTAATGTCACTAAAACAATGCTAGAGCTATTCAATGGGTAACTTCCACAATCTGATGCCACAACTGTGAAAGTAAAATTTACAGATTCAGATGCATGAAGAAAAATAGGCTGTTTAGTTGATATTTCCCCAGTTGATGCATTTAACAAAAAAAGTTCATTTGGTGGGTCAATGAAGTAGAGGATTTGGGCATTCTCTCCAAGATCTCTGTCTGTGGCACTAATTTGTAGAAGGAAAACTTCATGCATCTTCATCTCAGGGATAGTGAGAGTGTAAAGCTGTTGATGGAAGACAGGTGTGTTGTCGTTGACATCTATGATGTTTATGGTGACTTCTGTGCTGATGCTCCAAGCAGAATCATTGGCATTGACTTTCACTATATAATGATCTTGATCTTCTCTGTCCAAAGGATGCAGTACCATTAAGGTGCCAGTGGTTTTATCAATACTGAACGGGAACTCATGGCCAATGATTGTATATTCAATGACAGCATTTAGACCAACATCTTCATCTGTAGCAGTTATCTGAATGACTGAAAAACCAACAGGAGCATCCTCGGAAACCTCCGTGATGAAAATCTGTGAGAAGCGAGGGGCATGATCGTTTATGTCAAGAACTGCAACGATAACAGCTGCAAAGGCTGAAAGACTAATGTTTTCATTATCGACAGCCTTGAGGGTAAGATTATAATATGGATTTTTTTCTCGATCCAAACGTTTTGTTGTGAAAAGGCTGCCACGAATTTTGTCTATTTTAAATGTACCCTCAGTGTTACCAGCCAAAATAAAATACTCCACCTCTGCAAACACTCCAGAGTCTGCATCAGTTGCTAACACATTACACACCCTACTTGAACCCAAGTTCTCATACACTTCGCATCTATAGAGGTTTTGTGAGAACACTGGTGGGTTATCGTTCACATCGCTGATATTCAAATTAAGTTCGGCATATGATGAAAAAGGTGGCATCCCTGAGTCTCTGGCTTCAACTATTAGATGAAAATACATGTTGGTTTCAAAATCTAAGGGATCCTTGACAGTCAGCTCACCAGTGCTGTGGTGAATCTCAAAAACCTCCCCAAAGTTTCCAGAGGCCAGATAGAAAAACACTGGTGCATTCCTTTGTGTCTCTGCAGTGACAATAGCCACCAGAGTTCCTGTGGGCACATCCTCAGAGAGGACGTCCTTATAAACTTGGACTGCAGTATGAGGAAAGTATGTATCATTCTGGAATCTGACAGTCAAGGTTGTTGTGTCCATTTTTGGCAGATCTGCTCCATCCAGCACATGAACTTCAACTGTGATATCATTTCTTCTCTTAACAGAATCTGTCATAAACACTGTTCCTGTGCGAGAGTTAATGAAGAAGAGATGGGCATGTTGACCATGTAGAGAAAAATTTAGTTTTGCGTTCAATCCAGCATCTGCATCTTCTGCCATCACTGTGCAGACCACTGATCCTGTAAAGTACAGAAAAAGAGGAGTTTATCAAAGCTAAAATGTAATGGTCTAAAAACAGTGGATAACTACTAGTCAGTCACAATAATGTACATTCACCTTTTGTTATCCCAGTAGGGACATTAGCCACATATGGTCCATAAAGAAAGGATGGGTAGTGATCATTTACATCCTCAACTGTTACCGAAACAACAGCTGAACTGGAAAGAGGCTTTGTTGGATGTACGTCAGTGACAGTTACCAAAAATTGGTAAAAAGCCACTGTCTCTCTGTCCAAGGCACTTGTGGTGAATAAATCCCCAGATGTTTCATTAATGGAAAAAGGAAGATCTAAGCCCCCTAAAGAATATCTGCAGGTCAAATATAAGTAAAATATTTACACTCAGTAACGTTATACCACACAAGCTCATATCAGTTTTATTACTACGAGTTAAGCCTCGGATCCAAGACTCTTGGAGGACAGCAAGTCAAGTTCTTGCAGGACTGATTGGGCAGGAGAACTTGTGAAAGTGTAATGAGCAAATTACCTTAGCTGACCATTGGTACCGTCATCTAAATCTGAAGCTGTAACTCTCAGAACAATAGTCCCAACAGGTGAATCTTCCAATATGTGAGTACTGAATAAATCACTGTCAAATACTGGGATGTTGTCATTGACATCATCAACAACGATGACCAAGGTGCCTGTGCCTGTCAGTGATGGAAATCCTAGAAAGAATGGACAAAGAATTTTTAACAATTCTCTGAATAAGTACTTTTAACTTGGAATGCACTGATTTATGGTATATAGTGAATGCTAAAATTTTATTTAAATGAAAAATAAAACTCTCAAAACATAAATAATATTAAGCATTATGGTGTACATTAGAAATATTATTGCATTCCTAGAATATAAAACTAACCTACAAACTAGCAAAGTAACTGGTTATATCTAATGAGACATTGCAGTAAAGGTTACAAATGATTACCTGAATCAACAGCAATAACTTTTAAGGTGTATTGGCTTTTCAGTTCTCTATCGAGATCTTCTAAGATTTGAAACGTTCCATTGGAACGAAGTGAGAAGAGACTCTCGTCATTTCCTGATTCTATAGAATATGTCAGCTGACCATTAACTTCATCAGAATCTTCATCAGAGGCATGTATCTACAAAAGACATATTTCACATCTTCATGGATCACTGAAGAATATATTAAAATTCAAAGAGGAAAAACAGATTCAGATTCTGCTCCTTTCACTAAGGAATAGGTTTTAAGCTAAGAGTAAAGACGGGGTTGACCTCGTTGATGTGGATACATCAGCATGCTTATTATGCACACAGTGATTGGTTGTTGAAGTGGGATCTCTGTCAGAGATGAAGTTATATATATCTTGTAGAGGGCAATAGTCAATATTCAAATAAAGGTTTAAAAATAAAAATGTTAATTTCCATATAAATAAATATCTTAAAATGCAGGCTAGTGTCACCAATTAAAACAAATATATGTTCAGCTAATTGTCAGTCTCTTACATGGGTGCTTCTCGTAAACATTTAGCGAAAATAATATATATAGCCTTAAAATTAACAGAGTAGAACAATCATGGTTGATGGTAAAACATGCAAATGTCTTACTAAGAAAACCTGGAAAGAAACTGAAAGGTGTTACTTCATGCCCAACTTGTTAATGAAAACAAGGATACAAGCTTGGTAATGCTGGTGGACAGTGGCCATTATTTTGAAGCTCCATAAATCATAAGGAAACTAACCTGTAACGCTCAGCTTAAGGATGGAAGGAGACAATGGTTAATTTTAAGAAGATTTATTGAAAGGTGAAAAGAGTCTTTGATATTCAAGGCATTGAATTGCATTCAGCTTTCGGCGTGCACAGTGCAGGGAAGTGAAACTCTTCAAAGGTGAATCGAATCCTTTGGTGACATAGCATTAAACCAGGAGCACTTCCATTAATAATCTTTAGCTTTGATTCTTTCCAGGAAGTTCCGGAGAACGGCGTGGATACGGTGGACCCGTCTGTAAACACAGGTAAGTTGGGTAGGTGAGTTTGAAAAGGTAAGTGCTGGTTTACTCACTGTGACTTCGACAAGCTGTGCACGTTAAAAGACTCCGTTTGTTTAGACAATCAAGTGGATGATCACTCGGGTGAGTGGAGCAGGTAATGTGATTCCCTGTGATGGTATAGTTGATGGCTTCCCAGATTAGTAGCCTAGTCACTGGTTCAAAGGAGACACTTGAAGACATAAACTTTTAATCTTGGTGAACATCAGAACGAGACAATGAGCCAATAAGCAAACTGAGTAGCAGGAGAGCATGAGCAGATGTTACCTCAATGTTACCTCAATGACTGCCACTGGTAGACTAGTGAGCAGCGTTTTTAACTGCTCACTAAACGAGCTCCAGGTGACAGTGATCAATTCCATTTTCTCTGTGACCTACTTTGGGTTAGTTTGAAGTAGACTGCACTGATCCCAGTGCAGTCATAGCCTGACACCTATTTCAGAAAGCAGGTTCAAACAACTCGGAGTTTAAACTTGAACTCTGAGTTGATCAACCCAGAGATTAAAAACTTTTTGGGTTTCAGGACAGCTGATCTGAGTTAGGTCTCAAAATCCTTGCACGACGTAAATGTAATTCTCTTCGAATTAATACAGCCTATTCATCTACTGTATGGTATCCTCCAAAAAAATTACAAGCCATTCTCGTAACTTTCTTCTCTGTTTGTGTCCGAAATGTGGGTATTGAATGACTAAGGCTACGGCGAGAAATACCACTGCATCTTTAAAAAAGGGGAGAAGACCGACTGAAACTCAGAGTTTAGAGATTAAAACCTGCTCCCCAATAGGTTAGGTTCAGAGAGTAAGTTACCATGGTAACTGACTCGGAGTAATAATTACCTCTCTTTCAAAACCAGGCTTGAGTTACCCTGCTTTCTCGGGTTTGACAAACCTGCCTTTTTAAAACTCTCAGGCTTAACAAACTCAGAGTTTTCACTTAATCTCCTTTCTGAAATAGGCCCGGCCCAGGACATCCGCAGGGTTGTTACACAGCATAATGTACACAAATACGTCTTTTGAACGATCGCTAGAAAATACAATCATCAATTGTTAATCTCACTAACAGGTAGAAGTTCAGAGGAGCAAGCCGGTCCAAATAAACTGGTCACTGATCTTTTAAGACTTTTGGTGAATATCGCGTTGTACTCCAAGATTCGAAAAGCAATCATTAGTAAAATGACGCGAACACAACAAGAGATTGTACTGCTGGTGTTGTTGAAATAAAATTAATGTTAATTACTCATTCTTTGTAGATTCATCTTTCAGAAGGGCAACAAATTAACAACAAATTAACTCTCTCAGGATACAGTGTCTTCTTGACATGATGTAATCCACACGGAATTGCACTGTTTGTGGGCGGGGCAAGTTGTTTGCGACCTAGAACGTGGGTGGACATTATGCAAATGTGTTACTTTGTGACGTGTGGCTGTAACAGAGAAAGATTCAAATTGCTGACGAGTCGTTTAGGCGAATGTGAGCCGACTGTTTTTTTGATACACAATAACTTCATTTATTGTGCACTGTCAGCTTACAAGTTTGCAGATAGTTTATGTTCACATACAGCTACATGACACACTCCATGAACAATCATGTTTGAAAAAGCATAATAGGGGCACTTTACTGAAGTAAAAAAAATTGCTTAGTGAACAAAAGTTTAAAAATGTTTGTTTTTAAATTTCCTGTTTTATTGTTATTACTTGAATTCCTTGCTTTTATTGTTGTGATTACTTCCTTTTATGTAAAGCACTTTGATTAATCACTGTGTATGAAATGTGCCTTACCTTTGGATTTCATTGTGTACACAAGCAGTCGCTATGCTGCAGACCTAATGAATAGAGTTTTGTGTGAAAACAGTAAAATATATCATTATATCTTTTATTATGAGTCAACGCTGTCCCCAGCACTGTGTGTGTAGTACAAGGTACCGCCCATACCGCACTAGCATTCTGATGATTTGCATTTGTGGCTCAGCGGCAAATGTCACACTTAGCATGGCTAATGTGTTTATGGTTATCTACTGATGTTTGTGCTTATTGGGTCCTGTGATTTACACACAGGATCAGCAACCGGTCGCCACTCGAGTGTTCAAGTTCAAACAAGCCTGGTGTAACGAATTGCGAGCGCCAGCCACAGGAGCGAGAGAGGCACCGACAATGCGTTCCTTTGAAAGTGACGCTCATTAAAGCACTCCTCTTTGTTTTGGCTTCACCATTAAAGCTAGCCGGCATTCCTGCTCCTCATAGCCCCAAGCCTCTGCTTTAATGTGTCATTTTAATTGCCGCTTTTTATTATTTCTCTAGTGTTTCTTGGTTATTTTTATTCAATGCCTTTTCTTGCACATAAACAATTACGTTTCTGAAGTGGCACCTCTTCTGTCCTGTCACTATCTGGTGGCATGGTGACGTGTGAGATGTGGGACACAGATTGAACTCCTGCTAAATCTTAAATGAATGTTTTGGCACTTTGGCGATATTTACAGACACTAGCTCATTGCCCAGCGACCGCGTTGCGAATTGAATTGCGAAAGATGTTAATCAGATTTGCCGTTTCACTTGTTTCCGGCACAACTGGGAAAAACGGTTCTTGCTTCATGTGCTACTTCTGGCTATTTATTTTATGAAGTTAACCGCAAATAAATCTGCTGCAGGTTCAAAGATGGTATGATTTGGAGAGCAGAGAGTTTAAGATGTCAAAGATAAGCTCTGACATTTCTTTTGTTGAATGGGAAAACAGTTCATGGAATTTGAAAGCCTGCAGTTCATTTTGATTTCATCAGTTTTTCTCCCAGTGTTGTATTTTCTCCGTAATAAAACATATTTTCTGAAGTGTTTTAATTCCTATATTTCTCACAAAATGGATGGAAATTTAAATGTATATTTTTTACTTGAGATTACTAACCTTGTTATACATGTACACATTATTATATCAGTCTCGCCTTCAGAAAGTGTAAATAAATGTTTCACCTGCATAACAAGATGATGAAATATTATGAAGCTCATATTTTCAGCTTGAATTCAAACAGTGGTTTGACAACAGTCATAAATTATGCAAAAATGACACGGCATATAATTAAATATGTCTGAGCATGTTTTACTCGTTAATTATTGTCTGTGAAGGATGAACAAAAAAAACAAAAGTTATATCAAAAAGAAAGAAATTATGAGTTTCTGTCCTTGATTCTGTTTCATCTTATATTATTCAAGGTGTGTTAGTGGATAACTTGACAGACTGTAAAATTACATCAGTGATAAATAATTACTCCAAAATGGTGCTGTTATCAAAATCAAATTAAAATTCAAATAGAGGGAGGGGGAAATGAGAATGCAGCTTGCATACACAGGCACGCACATGCTCGCACAGACATACCCACGCACTTACGTACGCACACAGCATACCTAATGCACAATGGTCTTCAGTTGCAACACTCTATGAATACAACACCTGGAATTGATAGACACTCTCTGAACATACAGTCTGTGCCACATGTAACGCCAACAGGCAAAGAGAGCACTATACATAAAATGGCTGCAAAAAAATAAAAAAAACCTCCTCTAACGGCTAAAAATGGGCATATTATTTCATGAATGTGAGAGATGAGAGCATCGGCGGAGAGGTACAGTCACTCAAACGTTCGGTAGTGTGTACTATAAGGGGAGACTGACATGAACTGACATTTACATCAACGTAACCCGAGATCCCCGCTGTTAAACACCACACCACTGTGGTGAGAAATGCAGGGTTTCACAGCAAAAGCTGCTTTAAATACTAATGGCTAAGTGGAAGGCTAGGCTACCCCACATGCACTAGCTGTAAAATATATATATTTATTACACGGCTCTCTGGAATGCTTCATTCTGATTGGTCAGTTGAGACATTTGCAGGTTAGTTCTTTTCAAATAATAACCGCTCCAAAGTAATAACGCATAGCCTGTACTACTTGTATGTTTCAAATCCCTCCGCGCCAACAAAGATTACCGTTTGTGTAATCTACATCTTGTGATAAACACAAGAAATACATCCATTGTTATATATTCATATGCAGATGTTATAAATTGTCTTACTAACGTTTTAATGTCACGTGGTACTATATCGTTTCGCAGAAGGATGAAAATGTTAATTTAATTTCAATTGTTTCAAATTCATATTTATGTGCATTTTTTTTCTTTATGTGGCAAGTAGCCATGTAATAAGCGGGATAATGTTCAGGCAGCCTGTATTTATCATGAAATAAGCCCCTTCAGCGTTGGGTCCTGATCACACTGTCGGTTCTTATTTCTGCGATAACTACCAGCTGCCTGTACATTATCCCTTACATATATAATTGTATGTAAATTGAATAATGTTTTGGACTTTTAACTGCATGTTATACCATCCTTGGTATATATGACTATGTTAATTCTTTCAAATTAATATATTATTTGTATTAAGGGTGCTGTAGGCAAGTTTTTGACTCTCCTAAAGGCACAAAATAACGTCTAGGTTATGAACGTATACATATGGGAGCTCGCCAGAGAGACCAGGAAAGTGGAACACATGACTTAAACCCATAGTTTCTGCATGTGGAATTCAGGGAATTCAATATATCGATAAGATTATGCATATAAGGGAAGCACAGCCTTCTGGCTGACTGTGGAATGAGATTTGTAGCCACAACCCACTGGGCAAAGGAGACCCAGTAGGAGCACAGTCAGAGCTACTTCACTCTAGACCTGAATGTGGGGCAGGAGGACTCAGGTTCGTCTACTCAAAGGGGAACTCTGAGCAAAGCACATGGATCCCATGGGAATATATGGCGCAGCAAGCTGACACCAGCCAGCCTCTCGCTCACCTGCTGTATTCAGTGAAGATACAGGAGGACATAGCCTCTACGCGGAGGTCGTAAAACCTCACAAAGGTATTCGGTGTCGCCCAGCCTGCAGCCCTACAGATATCTGCTAGTGAGGCGCCGTGAGCCAATGCATAAGATGAAGCGACACTCCTTGTTGAGTAAGCTCTCAGTTGTAAGGGGCACGGCTCACCCTGGTATAGATAAGCCAGGGAGATGGCTTCAACCAACCAATGAGCCAACCTCTGTTGGAGACAGCATTCCCTTTCTGTTGTCCACTATAGCAAACAAAGAGCTGCTGGGAGCTTCTGATGCTCCTCAGGTTCACTACCTGATCACGGAAGGGCGTGGTAGAAATCCTCTGGCACGTATCCGGGTCTCAAAATAACATGAGAATCAGCCGGGCCAAACTCTAGGCACTCTTCGTCAACAGAGAAGGCTTGTAGGTCCCCTACCCTCTTGATGGAGGCCAATGCAGTCAGGAGTGCTGTTTTCAGTGTTAGATAATTTAGATGGACTGACTGAAGGGGCTCGAATGGGACCTGCCGCAGGCCTTGTACCTGCTCCTCGTCCTTCCTGATCTTCCACAGGGTCTGTGCAAGGAGGCTCACTGGGGGAAAGGCGTGTGCCAGTGCATCCCTGCCGAGTGGCGACTCGTCGAGAGAGTAATACAGCTAGCAATGAGAAGACTCGGGGGAGGTGAAGAGGTCTGTCTTGGCCTTGCCAAAGTGGCTCCAGATCAGCTGGACTACCTGAGGGTGGAGCCGCCTTACGGCAGTCCAGGGTGGGTGGACTGCCGTAAGGGCTGATCGGCTGCACGGTTGAGTGTCCCTGGAATGTGAACAGCGCACAGCCGTGGTCCTGAAGCCCATGTACCAATCATCCAACTGTAAAGGCTCGGCCGGGGGCACATGCGGTACCTCCAAACTGATTCCTACTGCGGCATGGAGGAGCAAAGCTGATAGTTCAGCGTCCGCAACAGACGTGAGTCCGGCGTGAGTTCCGCCTCACCATCTGACTCTCCCTCTGATGCTGAAAAAGACATCTCAGAGGACACCCCAAAGGACACGCTCGGCCCTGTTATGGGGGGAGCGGTCTCCTCTGGGAGGACCACAGGACTACGCGGTGCAGCAGAAGTCCGCAGGGCTTTTACACCGGACCGAAATTTTTGCACAGTCACCTGGAGGTTGCCCAGGCACCTCGGCATGGCAGTTAAAAAAACTATTACAGTTTAACAATCTGCCGCAGGAAGGATGCGAGGGGAACGCCTGGTAGACCTGCAGCATTCCCATTGCATGTAAGACGGTGACTGCCTGCCCGGTGGCACAATAAGCCCGGCCCGCGGATGTAGTAAATACTCACATAGTGATGAGGTGAACCTGAATTCAATCAGTGCACGCCAATATTCATTGGCCTTTTATTAGAAGCTCATAGGCAATTGGTCTCTCTGGTGAATTCCCATATGTAACGTCGAAGTGATTCTACTGAAAAGGTAACAATGTTTAAATTTCTCTGAAAAACGTAATGCTAAAGCCAATAATTCTACTCTACTGCCTTTGTTTTTGCAGACCCATTTCAACCTCTAGCTGTCGATCTTACACACTGCACCTTTAAAAAATGTCATAGCTTTTCCAAGCTTTATAATGGCAGTAAATGGGGTTAAAGATTTTGAAGCCCACAAAATTGCATTCATCCATTTACCCACCTCCAGGGGATATTCAGGCCTTCTGAAGTGAATTGATACATTTGTGTAAGAAAAATATCCATATGTAAAACTTCATAAACTGTTCTACATGTTAAGTAACATGTTAAGTAAGTTTCTTTTTTAAGTAAACCTTTATATGTAATATTATATATTTTTTGTCCTGCCTAAAATTTTGTGATCTATCGAAGGTTTAGGTTGTTGAGTCACACATTCACATGTCTAAATTTGGTCAGTCTAATTGAGTCACACCAATTAATACTACTACCCCAAGCCCTCATTTCACATTAAACAAAAAACTTGCAAAGCCTTACATATGCATCCTCAGCATACATAAATCCATAAATAAATACACACGTAATTGCTTGACACCACTTCATAAAATCGTTAAAGTAAAATGTATACAATTTCCTTTTTTTTGTGCATGTGTGATCATATTTTGTCTACACACCTTATTCTTCCCATGAGAGAGAGCTCGGTCATTTGTACAGAACAGCTCAGTTTACAGCTTGATATTACAAACTGGTGTTTCTTACCATATTTTTTTAAAGCATTATCTTAATTATGAACACTCTGAATGATAATGCAAACAGTTTCACCATTTACTGCAGTTATTTATCTCATTATTTCCCTACAGTGGCTAATGAACCAGAAGTGTCGGGCATTTACAGAAAAAAGTTTACTTCCGCAATGAAAATAAGGTGGATGGGTCACAAGACAGACAGATAGATGCAGCGCTGCATGAATCATGTATAATTTAAATGTAAATGCATATAACATCGAGGGAAATTATCCTCAGCCATTGCTATCCAAAGTCAAAAAGACCTGCAATGCATCTCTCACGTTCTTCCTTCAGATCATCACCTCAAGTGCCCGTATGCAAAACCCATGACTGAAGCCAAACTAAACAAGCGATTACAGCCCTGACAGCTTCTATCAATCATCTGCCAAGTGGCATTCGATCTGAGGAGGAGGAAATAAAGAGAAGGAAGGCTAATTCAAATTTCCTCACTCAAATGTTTTACCAGCAGAATCAGACGGACGGAAGCCAGTGCTGTTTGTTATTTCTGGTGTGTGCAGCATGTGATACGGCACTGCAGGAAAACAGCAGTCCATCAAAAATGTATCTTGTCAATCCCCTGTGTATTTTCATATCACGTCGAAAGTGAGGTGCTTCTTTGTATGCAGGTGTTGAATGGGATTAGGCTTCTACAGGTATCTGTCTCCTCTCTTCTCCTCTCGGGCAGGGCCGGGGGAGCTGAGCAACACGGCACGGAGAGTTGCCATGGTTTCCAGCTCAGCACTGCCTTCCCGCATCCCTGACCGATACTTTACTATGGTTGTGTGTTCGGCTTCACCACATCCAAACACAAAACAATCAATCACTTCTAGCTGAAAAAATGTACAGTGTGTGGAGAACGGTCAAGTGGGCAACACACGTGAGTGTGAATACAGCTCTTTTTTTTTTGTTTAGTCTCTGATGTTGGATATTAAATTATAAAGCATTAATGCTGTCAACAATATGTAGGCAACTGCATCCACCCAAGCATGACCCGCAAGGTCTGCTTTCCGATATTTATGGCGGTGGCTTTCAGCGCTTCCGCTGAGCTATATTTGCGTTGGCTCTGCGAACCACGTGACACCTGGGTGTAAAGCAAGTCATATCAAACACATCTGGTGTGCCAGTGGCACATCTTCCGAACGCCAGCCAATACGAAACCCGAGAAGTTGCTGAAAAAGCGCCATCTCCCTGGAGGTCGCAAAAGAAACAACTATGAAGCAATCAGGGCCTTAAAATAAAACTAGATTGATGAGATGTCTGTATGTGTCAAGTACGATAAGCGGCTCTCAGCCGAGTGTGAAGATACAACATGAATTTGCATTGAACTCTTAAGATTATGTGGAGAGTGTTAATCGCTATACTGTTCTCTTTAAGACTACCACCAGCTGGCTGGTAATATACAGTGGGAGAATGGCGTAGCTCTTGTCGGCCTCCCCGCTGACACTGTAATGCAGATGCCTAAGGCTGAGGAGAACAGCAGGTTATCCATCAGAGAGGTCCCACAGATTATGTTAACTCTCTGTAGCACATTATAGGTTGAGATGCGATGGTGTGCAACTAATGAAACCGGATTTAGCTCTTGTTTGCTTTTCTCTTTGACTCCGTTAACTGCTGGTAGACAGTAATCACCTGTTGTTGGCTGTGTAAATAATGTAAGAAACAGCGTAGAGGTTTTTGCCTCCGGAGGCTCAGATTCAACCTTCTCCTGGCATTTCATGTTAATGTGAGCAAGCACGGGATGTTGACTAAAAAACAGGCTGAAGCGCATTACTCTTTGTCTGATGCATATTTTAGAGTAAGCTCATCAGGGGATAAAATTCAAGGCAGATCTCTTTGTGAAGTTACTGAGATTTTGTTAGCAGCTCACTAGTAAGTGTATACAAGTAAAGTTCAGCCCAAAATGAAAATGCCCTCAGGCCATCTGAGGTGCGGTTGAGAAATTTTGTATTTAATATTTTGTTCACCAATGGATCATCTGTAGTGAAAGGGTGCCGTCAGAATCAGAGCGCAAAGATCTGATAAAAACCCCTATTCACTCTATTGTGCAAAATGTAAATTTTGAATATTATTCGTTATAGTATGAAAATTAGTAAAAGCAAACGTAGTAGTTTGGTAGTAGTGGATTAGTTTAAGCGGGTTGGTTTAAAATCTTGAATTTTAAATTGAAAATCCTTGGAAGTCATGAAAAACATTGAAAACATTTTTCATGTTCATTGCTGAACAAGCTAAATTGTACACATCATGCTTTGAACAATTTTCAAAGCGTTTAGAACAGCATGTTCCAATTTGATGTATATTTAATAATAGATCATTAAAAAATATAAATATTCTGAAGATTCAGCACCCCCTTACACAAATCAACCCTCCCCCCCATTTGTGGAAAGTCCCTCTACAATATTAATGCAAAGGCTGAAGCATAATGGGGAAGGTATTTTCTTCTCGCTGGGAGAGTATGTGTTTGCCAACACACCATAAAAACAAAAAGCTGGACTGATTAGACAAAGCTCAGGCATGCCAAATCCTGATATGTTCAGATACTTGCTCTGCATGTCGCAGATGTGGAAACATCATCAGAGACCCATTAAATTGCAGAGACATTTCCAGGTGTATAAGCACCTCTCACAGTTATCCTCACCTGTATTTACACATGTACTAAAAACTCATATTACGAGGTGTAAATTAATCAACTAATTAACTCCGAATATTGCCAGACGTCATAAGCCTAAGCATTCTGCTTTTCCTTGTTTAAAGCATTATTGACCTCAAAATGTGGTTGATGCAGAGTCTCACAGTTGGGTGTCGTCTCTGCGGAGTGTAAATTGATTTGAAAATGAAGATAAACGACTTAGCAGTCCAGTTTGATTGTTACTATTGATTTCCCTTAGAAATAGTATTTATTTATTAATTTTTTTTTAACTGTAAGTGGAAAATAAGGTAATCTTTTAGGCAAGAGAAAGACACTTCTACTTAAGAGGGCTCCTCTCATAATCTCCAGAGAAAGAATAAGGATACACAACTGAAACTGAGAAAGCAATTGCCATCGCATGTCGTCATCGGCCCAAGCAGAGCTTTGTTTTTTTTTGCACAGAAGGAAAATAAAACTATTCAATTTTCACCGCCGAACACACAGGGGTAGTAAGATGGGTTTAGTTCCTCACCAAAAGCAAATTATCTTTTGAAAAAAGAGCCCTGTGATATTTTCCCTTAGCAGACATTGATTCAAGCTGTCAGTCCCAAAGACGAGCCCTGCGAGTCTCCCAGCGCTTTTCCTCTCCCTCTCCAGATTTCCCAGAGAAGACAATCCTCTTTCGGATTGTTTTAGCCAGAAAGTCTGACGCTGTCAGGTAAATACACCCTTAGCCCGCTAACAAACCACATCACGCCCACGAGTTTGTGAAATCTGCTAAAACACCAGCTGTTTATGTGACATGAGTTCACGTTCTGGAGAGATTTTCTACCGAATGAGACTCAAATGATTTCAGAGACTCCTGGAAAAGCATGGCTCTCCCTGAGCGTGTTGGGGTATTGATAAAAATCTCTAAAATAGCATAAGAAAAAAAATATGTACTGTGGATGCAAGCACGGGAAGTATAGCTGGTCCAAACTAGAAATTCACCAGGCAAGTCCCACATTACTGCAGGGTCCCAAAATACAGTGGAGTACTGACAAAACCACCTGAGCTCCAGTAAATTTAGCCACAAGTCCTCAAACGAGAGATCATAATGGCTTCCTCTTTCTCTCGGTGATCTGATACTACATCTTATTTACTAGAATTATCTTAGCAGGTAGGTTACAAATCAGTATGATTGTGTTAATAATAATCATTATGATGGCTGCCTGAGGCTCACATAGAAAAGAAATTGCTGAAAATATACAGAGGGTGAAAAGTATCAGCATTGATTCTTTGATGTCTTGTTTTGCTCTACTCGGCGTTTTAGTAATTTTGCTATTTTTTTTAATTTGTCTTTTAAGTTTTGAAATTTGTCTATGCAGTATACTGTGGCTTTTACTGATTTTTTACTTTTATTAGTTTTAGTTATTTTATTGTTTCAAATTAAAACAAAACATGAGAAATATTGCCTTGGAGATCGGAAGAG
>JAUCNO010001796.1:504651-532851 GCA_032353835.1 Enteromius viviparus
ATATGGGGGAAAATCCTGGAATGTTTTCGTCAAAAACATTAATTTCTTTTCGACTGAAGAAAGAAAGACATGGACATTTTGGATGACATGGTGGTGAGTAAATTATCAGCAAAAGTTTTTTTGAAAGTGAACTTCTCCTTTAATGAAACTTGTTTATTCATTATGATTAAGATTTTTTTTAATGATGTATGCATATTCAAGTCAGTGTGTGTACGAACTGCATCAATAATTTAATATTATAATATGTAATCAAAACTGCATAATAAAATTCAATGGATTTATTTATGAGCAGATTATTCTTTTAATACTCCAACTGCTTGCAAAAAACACAAAAAAAACTATCTCCAAATGACATTCTATACAGAAAAACTAAAAACATCTCCTTATAGAAGTGTTGCTCTTTTTACCTCGAGGTGCAGTGTGAAATGACACTCGCACTGTTAAGCATGCGGCATTTACCATCAGAAGGGAATACAAGAGTGAGCGATAGTAGTTTTTGTGATAGCACAGCGATAATTATTCAAGCCTTAGGAATCCCTCGTTAGACAGACGAACCACCAATGAGAAGCACACCACAGAATCCGAGACTTCACATCCAGCACAAACAGCATCCTTGTTAAAACGGAAGTCAAATGCAAATCAAAAGGAACGATATCTCGACAGGTAGATTACCGCACAGGTCACGGAAAACAAATGCCAGCTATCGCAACCAAATGAATGCCTTGACTTCCATCTTGAATGCATTCTCGTGATTAGTATGGGGCAGAGGCTGTTAGGGTTTTTGGCAGGAGCTGAATTAAATGTAGATGGGAGGGTGTGGAGATGCTCCAGTCTGAATAACTGCAGATGCCAAAAAGAGGCAGGCAGAGAGGGAGGCATATAATCTAAGTCATTATCAGACCTAAATGGACAGAATGTGCAACCATCTCAAACGAACAAAGTGATTTCACAGATCACTGGTGCCCTTTTCTGGGGATGGCAAATAAATGGCGCCACTATATATTTTTTCCCCCCACTGTGTAAGTTCTCCGTAGTGCAGCTATACAGAGAGCAGTGACCTCCCATCAGGGCGACCCAATCATCTCACACCGCACCTAAATGGACTTCAGTGATAAAGGTTGTGCTGATGAAATACTGAGTGTAGCTTTCTTTATCAATAAAGGGATCGTCCTGTAGGGTGAGGGTACGGCCGATAATGGGATGTGCATCTAGTGCTCAGTGCATCAACAAACTCAGCTAAAGATATAATGACTTTAGATGAGGTCAGGTTATTGCTAGTTTATGGGAACAGTTCACATAAAAAAAAAATGTCAATGTTATTCCAAACCCCATATTACTTTGTTTATGCTGTGGGACCCAAAAGGAGATTTTTTACTAATGTGCCGGCTACTCTTTTCCATGCATACACAAAAACATAATAAATTCAGTCTATTTGAATATTCCTGGTATACAGTCTTATATGGCTTAAATTACTTTTATTATTTACTCATCAATCAATCAATCCATTGGGCCTTGAGATAAACCCAAGCTTAACTAATCATTCTGTTTTTTAATCTGGATCAACGGATTCATTGAAAAACAATCTTACTCAATATGATTTTGTCAAATCAGAAAGACATCGCAAAATCTGAACACGGCCAAATAACAATTGGGTTCACTGCATAATGCAACATGTTTATTTTGTTGGTAAACATCAACTGGTATCAACTTAAAATGATATTATTTTCCGCATTAGCCCACTAGAGTTAATTACTTAAACCCACCTTTTGACACAAACAGATTTTGAGTTAGATCAAATCACTATATCTTTTCATGTTTCTCTTTATTGTCCTGGGGCCTCATTTATAAAGTGTGCATTTGATCTTACGCTTAAATCCACGTCAGCATCATGTTTATGAATAAAGGTCTTTGATGTGGAAAAGTGCTTGGCGTCAACTTAAGGTCTGAGCAGATGTACACACTTTTTGTTGTCCGAGTATAACGCAACCTAGCTACAAATAGCTGCAGTATCCAGTTGAAATGAACACTAGAGGCAGTAAACTTTTTTAAACTTTTTTTCTGGTTCACTTACTGGTGAGTTACTGGTACATTTTTTTTTATCAATAAGGGCAAATTTTCACACAATTGACTGCAGAATGTTATGTTATGACTTTTAACATTTTTAACTGCTACTTTCAAAACGGATACTTTGGAATGTTGTCATCACAGAGTATACAGCTTTGTGTGACTGAGTTTTGTAGTTCAGTAGGTTTATTCGGGACCTAGTGATACGGCGTTGCACTTAGGAAGAGATAAGCACCGGTTCGAACCCCGTGTAAAACAGTTCAACGGAACGGATCAAATCAGACTAAGGAAGTAAAAATAGCATGGCGGCATCAGCGCACACGTTTTTAAATTACTTTTGGATTTGTCAACACTATCAGGTAGGTTTAGGTTTGGGTTGGTGTAAGGGATATTTCCAACATGATAGAGCATTGATCTTTAGTGACACTCACTGGATATTTGATTCTAAATGGCCACAAACCATACCTCAAGCAGCATTATAAAAACACCGCAATACGTACCTGTACCAACACAACACAAACATGCCACGGTTACGTACTAAACGTGTTTCAATACCACTCTCTGGGCGTTTCACTTTGAAACTTCGGCAAAACGTGCCATATGCGCATTTTCCATTCACACATTCATTCTACAAATCTCAAAACGCATATCGGAGAATACGCATATCTGATAGTATGATCAAATTTATGACGTATTCTGCACAGCAGCACAGCATTTTATAAACGAGTTGTTCTGTGTACTGTTATATAGAGTATTAAAAATAAATAGCTTAAATCTTTATCCAAAACAGAAGTTAACAGCTTAAAGTTTCAAACTGAGAAGACTTTTGTCCACATACTGTGCATGATTTGGTTAAAAGCACAAACTGTAATTGTGTATACAGAGTGATTTGGACCCATTAAAACAACGGCACAAAGTATATGTTTTTGATATTCCACAATTCAAAAAACGAAATAAATCAGCAGAGACATTAGCACATGGATGTCTAAAGGCATTTCTACTAGTACTATCACTGCCAGTAATTACAGACTCGGATTGTAAAGAAACATCAAACCAGCCCACCTTATTATAAAGCATTAATGAGTATTCACAGTAATGTCTAATTCAGCTGATTACATTATCACAGATATGAATGTTGATGAGAACAAATTTAATTTGCTACTACACCACATCTAATCTGCCATGATTAAGCTTTATTAGAATGTAAAATGAGCACAGACGACCATATATAATATATTCCAGGGCAAATTAAATATTTTCTTTTGTAAATAAATTGGCAATACATTTTGCCTTATGCCTCAAATTGGGAACGTCCTTTAAAACATATGGTCACGGTTAATGATGAGGTATTGGGTCACTTTGCATTGGCTTGAAGTGAATAGAGGGTTATGCAGTCATTTGTTGTGCTATGTAGCAGCGTTGTGTTTCTTTGCACTAAGTATTGATTTTTTTTCCTGACATCATTTTTTAAAGTGGTTTCTGATCCCCTTTTGTCTTTAGAGCCTCATGTCTCAAAGCTTTCAAAAACTGCCAAATGCTTTGAACTCTTTTCTAGGTAGAGTCTGACATGTTTGCAATGGCAAAACAAAGTGTCCATGTAGACTTCCACACCTACAACTGATGCTTCCAACAGCACATGATTCATTGATTGGGTCCGAACATCTAATGTTATCCAAGAGGAATGAAGATGTGAACCCTTTTTAGGAAAACGTAAAGGGAGGTTAAGTTTGTGAAAATGTATTTGATAAGAATGACAATTCTCCAAATCGCTTTGTAGCCACCAACCCTTTATTAGTGATCATACTGATCTAACGTCAAAAGCAGGAAGCAGGGTAAATGTATTTTATTGTCTTATATTGTGTTCTATTTTATTATATTGTTACTACAGGGTTATTAAATGCTTGAATCTGATTGGTTGATGAACATATAAACAAGGTGTGCAGTTATTTTCAGGGAAACATATGGTGAAAAACCAATAATGTAGTGCTAGGCTCATATCACTTTTGCAATAAATAATTTCAATTACTTAAAAAGTTTGTACAGCTGGATGAGATGCGTACATAAATATTAATTCAACCCACAAGAGTTTTTAAGGACAAAAACCTGATGAATGTTTTTATAACATCTGAACAACGTCTTGTAATCGCAGTGGAAGCAGAATAATTGACTCTAGTAGGCCGAATTATTAGAAAGTAAGGCAGTTTGTATTTTCTAATAATTCAACAGACTATCATTAATTAATTATTCCTTACTTTATATTACATTATATTAGAAATTTTCACACTTTTCAGAGCATCCAAAAAACTGTCACTAATAAAAACATCTATAATACACTGTATAAAAATTAGTCTTTTAACCCGATGCAGCTTACAATAGCACAGTTGACATGAAAATTCAAAATGCTAAATATATATATATATATATATATATATATATATATATTTGCCCCTTGCAAAACTACATTTCATAAAATATGTAAATATCACTAAGAGGTTATTTGGAAGTACAGTGTTATTGACCCATAATGTGAGGAGTATAAAGAAGACTTTCTCAAATGTACTAAATCTCAACTTGGAGCAGGATGTTGATCAGCGGGCCATAAACGCCCAGTGATGTAATGTCTGTGGTCCAGCAACGGCATCATTAAACGTCTGCAGTATGCGGTGAGTCATACCAGCTGAGCATTTAAAGAGCAGACTAATGCCTTGCAAATGAGTAGGTAAGTCTAATGATAAAAAAAATTGGGTTTTCTGTAAGAAATGATCCAAGGCACACACTCGCCTTCTTTTTCCGGTGACCGAGTGTCGCTTCAGTCCTCATTTTCCTGCAGCTTTACTGGAAATGATTGGATTAGCCATACACATTTCATCTCCAGCGTGTTCACATTCCACCGCAATTAGTCATTCTGAACAGACAGGCAGCAGAATAAAGCCACTGAGCCGCAGTCATCACAGCCACTCTTATCACACGAGTCACACCAGTTAGGAGAAATTTACAGGGCTGGAGGTCCTGCTTAGCCTCAGACTAAATGGAAGACAAAAGGTTTTAGTTGTCATGACAATTAGATGGAGTCTCAGAGCTGAGTAGGTTTTGATTGCCTGAAGTTATTAGCTGGCGGTAATTAAGTTTGCATTATTCTCTCCCGACAGCAGTTTTGCTTCAACACTAGTCTGTCCTCTGCAAGCACAGCCAATGCATGGACCAAATTCCCTTCTGCATAATGGCACACTCAGATTTTTCTTTTTATTCATATGACCCTTTTCATCAAGGAAAAAACAGGCACTTTAAATAAATCCAGCAATAAACAGTTGATGTGAAGATAACTAGATGGAAAAGGTCAAGTCGTGTTCAATAGCGTGACCTGAAACTAAAAATGTTTGACATTCATGACCATAAAACCACTTTGATATTTTTGTTTTTTGCCATGTCTGTTCCAGGATAGTGCACTTGCTGCTCCCCAGTGTGCATTATGGAAAATATATTAAGTATGCTGTAGTGTCTGTCCCCTTTCCTGCTGGGAATATTTATGTGCATGATGGGTATAGTAGCCCCAGGGAGTTTGAGTCATGCTTCTCAATAATGTACGGAGCAACACAACTTTTTTGTGCTCCACAGAAGAAAGTCATACAGGTCTGGAAAGACATGATGACATTTATTTTAATTTTTGGGTGAACTATCCCTTCTTGCCTTGAGATTTATGGTGGTGATGAAAATAAATCAAAACGCTTTAGTGGAATCCAGCTGTACTTTCTTTGTTGTTGAAGTCTATTTCTGTCATAATTGAAACATTCAGGTATTTGATACATGTGCAATTGTGACTTGTGGAGACATACTCCACATGAAACGCTGGAAAATCATTGTTTTTCTAGTGATGTTTTTGCTTTGAATGAAAAGACAAAAATAAAATACATTTAAATCAAAACTTTTGAATTTTTTACTATAAAACATAAGGCAAAATGCGAACATAGACAAGTTAGGAAAAATAAATTTCATATATTAACATCATTTAATATTAGAATTTCTATTTATAACAAGTTACAGGACAACAAGATGAAGATAAATCTTATTTATGCTTTTTCCATATTTCTATATTCTCTCGTCATGCCAATTACTGTAAAGGCAGCCGAACAAACCTTGCTCTCAAGGACACCCCGACTCAGAAAGACAGCACTTGTCTGCACTTGTAACAACAGCCACCTCCAAAGTCTGCCTTTCCCTGAAGCAGCAGGAGCAGCAAGCAAGCAAGGTGGTTTTTCAGGGATACTTTGTGCTTTCACAAGACGGGGCGACTTCAACTGGAGAGCTTACCAGTCACACTCGCCTCTGGGAAAGCCTCGGCCCCCAGGTAGAGTCATGCAGGTGGAAACAGAATATGTCAGTGACTAGATCATACTAATGCAAGCCACCCTATGTCCTCTCATTCCTCCGAGGCCGCAAAGCAATACTCGGCTGCAGCATACAAAGCGCATAACAGAATAACTCCTATAGCGCAAGTCACACTAAGATGACACATCGGTGCCTCTACACACTCGTAGCAATGCAGGGAAGTAGGTTTCCTTCAATCAAAAGCACAACGCCACCGCTGGAAAAACGGCAGTTAATTCAGAGAGTCAAAACGTCAACAGGTGACCCCAAAACACCTCCATTGTTAACGTCTATCTGAAAAGCATGCTTTGAAGTGCCCCAGATGGTGCTCTGCGTTATTATTCATGCTTGTTGTTTGGGTAGACGCATGACCTGTAGCTACTGCACAGAACTGCTTTGCGGTGAGTGTCAACAATAAACATGTGAGCGTTGCTTTGCAACTTCAAAGCCGCTGAAAGTCTCAGTACACAGCCCCCATCCCCTAAAGAGTTCATTTAAATTTCGCCTGATTCTCTTTTAACTGCAGCGCAACAAAAAGCTTACCAGAGCTCTATATTTGTATTGCAGAGGTTTTGTTGGGGAAGAAAAAGAACAGTCGTTGCAAACGCTAATTAATGTGATTCCTCTTTTTGCAGAATATTCTGTTTTATTTTTTCTTAATTGATGCATAACTTTAAAAAGAGCATGCTTAGCATGGGTTAATTTGCAGTATATAAAGGTGTGCATTATGTGTATTGTTGCCTTTGCTATTTTACAGAAATTACAGACCGTGCTTTTGTGCATATTTTTTATCCCCTGTGACTAACTGCCTCTGCTTATTTTGTCAGTTAGTGCACATGAATGGCCGACAGTGGCACCGAAGGATCAGGGATCACACTAACAGTTTGTATTTCGGCAGCAGAACCCAACGTGGCCTGTTCATTTCATGGTTGAACACCAGTAGCTCTCACCAGCCTGCTGTTCCCCTTTTGTTTCAGAGCTCTTTGCCGGTGAAATAACAGCTTTTCTTCGAACAAAGCTGACAAATTCTGCTTATAGACGGCTGGTGTGAATGTAAATGTATTTTCACAGTCACATTCTGACTGCGGGGAACCAAGAATTCGTTCGAAACAAACTCCGAAGATTCAGAGCAGAGTTGGCTGAAAAGGGTCGAGCAGATTACGCCGCTTACCCTTGACTGCTCCAATGTCTTGTTAGCACTAATGAAACAGATTTTAAAGGTCACACTAGCCGCACACATCATCTGTTCTTGCCAAATACTGTAAGTACACTTTAGTCTCTGAATTTCAAACCTGCTGTTTGATCAACTATTATCAAATGACTGAGTGGCCGAGAGAAAACGCCATGGGCGGCTTCCTCTGAGCAGCTGAAAGAAAGAAAGGTTAAATATCCAATTTCACTCCGTTGGTTTTTACTTGCAGAAAGTAAATATACATGGTGAAATTGCTGCTGATGTGTTCAGCAGAATAAGAGATTGTATTCGAAGAGGAATATAGTGTTTCCCGGGAAAAAAATAGATTCATTTCAAGTCACGCTGACTATATAGGCTGTAAAATTGTATGCACAGGCCACAACTTTCCCCTTCTTGATTGATCTAACAATTAAATTTGTATGGCTCAGAAACAGTGGGAATGTAATAAGCTTTCTTCTAATATCGCCGGAATGACCCTTCATGCAAGATGAGCACTTTGAAACACTCAGTTCCATGGCACAGCTGGGAGAACGGGCTTTATGAAATAAAACGCTGTGACTCGTCTTCCATAAACAGAGCGTATCTTTGTGTCAGTGCACTAATAACTTTCGGCAATGCGCTCATGCTATGTAATGGGCTGGGGAAGAAATGATTAAGTGCATTCTCTTTCATTTCTCCTAACTCCGCCTCTCCAAACCACCAAGTCGAATGAGCCCGATGATTTATAATTGATGACAGCTCACTGTCTATGGGTGAGAGGGTTTTCATTAATATCACAATGAAGCCAATCTTCCAGCTCTCCTCGATTGTCTTCAGATCCCACAGAGACCGGATGTACAGCGGCAGACTGCGCTGCCTTCTATCCACCACTTCTGCAAGCAAGTCCGAAAAGTCTTGTTCCCATTTGCCATCTTTATCCAATCATTATCATTAAAGATATATCAGAGATGAATATTTCAGAGGCTTACGTAAATGCTTTCGGAGTGATGTAGAAAAAGTCGTGGGAGCGTATTGAAAAGCACCAGAAAGAAGCAAGAAAACCTTTGAATTTC
Source organism: Enteromius viviparus (assembly GCA_032353835.1). Taxonomy (NCBI): domain Eukaryota; kingdom Metazoa; phylum Chordata; class Actinopteri; order Cypriniformes; family Cyprinidae; genus Enteromius; species Enteromius viviparus. The sequence goes on from JAUCNO010001796.1 coordinate 513,325, forward strand.
ATTACCTAAGATGGGAAGAGCAGTGTCTTGGCTTTCATTATAAGACACGCTGCGTCAAGTGAGTTGAGTTTCACCAGCCAATTCAGTTAGAAGGCGTCCCACGGTTTTCAGGGAGAGGCCTAATGTCACTCCAGATATATCTTCCCAGTACAGATGGAGGACTCCATCCCGTTCCACAGATCCACTGGCAAGGCTTTTGAAGCAACCTCAGCATGGGTCTTCCTTGCATTTTTGCATAGACAGCTTACTTCCTTATCATTATCTCTAAACCAGCCTCTTAAATGAAGAAAAAAGACGGCACTTTGGCACAAACACATACGTGACTGCTGGTTTAAACTACAATTACACCCGAAGGACTGGAAGGAAAAGCACACCCTTAATACTTCGGCATGTGATAATTGTGCAGGACATTAGCAGAGCTCGCTTTCTCTCTGTGGCAAGGACGAGATAAGTAGCCCTGCCATGGTGTACTGTCAGCAGGGTAAGTGTGAATGATGACCACAGCGGCGCTCGGCTTAGGAACATCTCCTTCACCCCTGGCTCTGTCCCCTTCGCTGAGCTCTGAGATACCAGAGCACTGGCCTCATTTGGATGCTGGCTTCCTTTTCAACTCCCCATACCATTGCTCACCACAAAAGCAGCACACAGATTCAATGACAGCATGCTGCCACATGTGCGGTTTTTATTCGGAGCGACAAAGCTCTCCACCATCTGCAACAATACTCCCGTTGTTACCCATATGCGGAAGTTTAGAACTTGACTTGGACCAACAAACCAAAGACTAAAAGTTTTTACTTTATTTCACCACTGTAAATGCATGTGTTAGTGATTCATGCATGTGTTTTTTGTCTCCAAACTTTGGCTGAAACAACTTCTCTTTAGTGATGCATAGTCGGCATTAAATGAAGTGTTATTTTCTGTTGTGGCGTGTATCCAAGTCAAATGGCTTCTTGAACTAGAAAAAAAATAGGAGGTGACACTTGTATTTGTCCAGCAGAAGTTGTTAGAATCATTAGTTTGTTGTCGTTCGCTAATTGCTACAAACTTCTGTGAGTCGCATGATTTGTAGCTGGAGGGAAGGCATTATTATGTCCTGCTCTTGAGCTGGACCACACATCATGAGAGAAGAGAAGTCATGTTTTTGATTAAATATAAGGGGGGGAGGACAAATTATTTATTTGACAAATATTTTAATGTTCCAAAAAAAAATTTAAAAAAAAAGGAAACTGGTCAAACTGATTTAAATTTCACAGTAACTTTAAACCTCACCCCTTCACAATATACTGCAAGCTCACAAATGCCCACTTCTTGAAACCCAGTCAACAACAGATGGAAAGAAGCAAGCCTATTCACCAATTTCCACTACACTTGTATGTGTGTCAAAACATGGAAGAAAAAAAATATGCCTTACTTCTGTTTCATCTCAACCCCACGGTAGCATACAATGGATTTTAAGTGCAAGGAAAGAAAACCGAATCCTTAAGGCCCTAAATACAAGAAAACAGCATAACACATTAAAACTATTGCATTAATATCTGTAAACTTCATGAGCAAATGACAAGGTCCAGTCAGCTACTGGCTTTCAATCCGCTACATTCAAATTCAGATAAACCGGGTGTGAAAATGAACAAATCACGGAAATCGTTTTTTTGGTTCCAGTGTGGGCAAAATTACCACATTTTGCCTTTGTCAAGCAGTATGGAGGTCTTATTAGAAGTGATTTAAAAGTTAGGCTTCATGAACTCAAGAAGGGCTCAGGCTCGCGCTGCCTGTAATTTGATCCAATTAAAAAGCTTTGATGAGGAAGCCTCCTTCAACTGTCATTGAAGGAAGATAATGGTTTGGATTTCTGTTTATGGCTCAGCTATTCATTTATGGCAAGCAGGGGCAAATCATATTTAACGGTGTCTTAAACAAAAGGTTTTTTTTGGAAGGAGGGGGCACGAGTATTATATTTTAAAAAAAAATTTTCTTGCTAAACTCATGGACAGCATTAGCCGCAACACAATAATGAAGCACCTCGCCCCCGAAACAATCAATGAGTACAGAGGGAGACGGATGGACTGTTTCACAACATGATCACACCTATCTCAGCAGCTCAAATTAGACCCATCACACTTAGTCCTCCTCTGTGGACGTGTCTTTGGCAACAAAGCATGTCTAATTCGGAAAGCCAAAAAAAAAGCAAAACGCTTAAATGAGCCGGAAAATGTAATGTGTCTGCCCAAGCCTCTTTGATGGGAGTCCATTGACTCTGATATGAATGTAGGATTTATGTGGCCATTTATGTATGCTGCGTTACGGCTGAAGGAGCATGGCCCTGTTCTATTACATGAGTTAACACTTCTGCAGAGATCACCTGAGACCCGCCTGACGTTTTCCCTTCCCCCGCACTCTCTCTCTCCCTCCTATTCCTCTGCTCTGGAGTGTGCTGAATGCCTGATTTCTCCCTTACAAGATGATCACATTATCCATGGCAATTTAAATCAGATAGACACTGGCAGGTTAAGGATTATCAGACGATGCAGTGCAAGAAGGCCTTACGCTAACACCATATTCTAATACGGGTGATAAAAAGACACTTAAACCCTGAGCAGAGGGGTGCTTTAAGCAAGTAAAATATTTTAGGAGAAAACATTTGAAAGAAGTTTAACGAGGTAGTTTCGTCCAGCTATTGTAATTGTACAGGTATGTGAAAATTCTGGTCATATGGAATTATATATTAAAGAGGGGAAGCACCTTGAATAAAAGCATGAATTAAATATGATCAGGATGAGAGATGAAGCAAGATTAAATTCACTGTTTGCTAAAGAGTGCAAGGGTTTAGCTGGGCTTCAAGGTCAAGGTTTACAGCGCACTGACATTCTCTGGCTTGAGTTCTTGCTCGTCACAATAGCTAAAGATTTTCAATTAGGCAATAATCTTAAAAAAAAAAAAACATATCTATTCCTATATTATTAAACTATATTGCTATAACGTATGGGCCATATAGAGTGCAGAAGTGCCCTGGGCTTTTTTTTTCTCCATTCAGTTTTCCAAATAGAATTTTAAAAAAAGTTTAAAACTTGATGAACAACGCTGTGTATGTAATAGAGATGTCAGTGTAATTAAAAATAATAAAAGTTGATCTAATTGAAATGTTTTTGTAGAAATAAAATGTAACATTTATAGCATAAATTTAAAGTAAAAATGTAAATAAAACTGGATTTTTCATCCAGAACACCATGTTGCAATATAGACATTAAAACTTTCAGTTGATCTTGCTGTGTATTCAAAATGCAGAACAGACATCAGACAGAACTAACAATGTGCATTTTTAAACTAGTTAATTAATGTTAACAAATGAAACCTGAAGTAAAGTAAACTGTAAAGTCTTCATGAATCTTTAGCCATTTTTGTAACACTACAAAAAATATACTGAATAAAAATATAGAATATTGAAAGTTTATTCCTTATTTGTGCAGAAAAAAAAAGCTGAAAGAATTTTTTATATTTACTACATCATTATTTTTAAGTTACTACATTACATTACTACAGTGTCGACTGAAGTTATTTTAGCCAAGCTAGTCAATTTATAAGCTAAGCAAGCAGAATAATACACTTAATTGTTGTTGTTTTTTTCATCTCTTAGAGATGAGTCACAAAAAAGGAAGTTGGTGTTGGCAATGCAAAAACTTTGAACTGCAGTAGGTGAACTAAAAAGTCACCTGGATCCAAAGAGTGAGTTTTATATAAATAAACCTCTCAAACAGTTTGGAATATGGCATTCCTAGGAAATGTCTTTCAAGGTACTCACTTGATTCATAATCCAGCTATTGACAGAGAGGTTTAGATCTGAGACGAAGGAATGCTGAAGATCGCAAATGATAGCAGTGGAATCTCCAAAGGACCCACTCAGACAAGTAGGCCAAGAGTCGACCAGACGGGGGCTTCAGCTCATCAGACGGAGGCCTGCAGATCCCTAATAGGGCTCAAAGAAACCAAAGACATCCTACCTGGGCTCTGACCTCAAACACACCGGCTAGCCTTGGAACTTCCACTGATGGCCGTGGGAACAGATTGTTTAAATTACCACAATCCTCACGTACCCAAGTCCCCCCGACACCGGCTGCATCCACGCGCTGAAAGGGATTTGGGAAGCAACATGTGGCACCAGAGCACTGGGGGCCAACGCTTTCCTACACCAATCTATATTCTGTTTGAACCCAGAGATATCTTCAATCTAGCATCCCCCAACACTCTCAGAATGTCTTTAGATCAAACGTCTGTCCATAAGCACAGATTTTCGTGGTTTTAACTTGCTCTCTAAATCTAAAGCGAAATCACTTGTGAGCGCATACATCTAAACTAGATACATTTTCGCTTTTTTTTTTTTTTTTTACCTATAAGCATGAAATGGATAACTGAATATTTATCTCTTTACACTGGCTTGGAGAGCTGTGGCTGTCTATAACGATCATGGGTGTGTTTAATTATCATTGAATTATCCAAATATTTCTAAAAATAAAAAAGTAATAGTAAAAGACTATAATTTATGTTTCAGAATATTGTTCTTTGCATCTAAAATAACTTGTTCAGTCTAAATAAAAATAAAGAGGTTTATCTTGAAGTGCATCACAGGAATAAAATACATTACTAAAGTATATTCAAACAGAAAACCGTTATTTTGAATTGTAATAATTAGGGCTCGGGACTTTAACGTGTTAATTTAGAGTTATAAATTACACAAAAATAACGCGTAAATTTTTTTTAATGCATGTTAATCGCATTTATTTTTACACCGCAGAACGTTTCTCACTGGATGAGTTTCGGTGGACCGATTATACTGGAGCACCCACTAGCGTTTCTAATGTTCTGAATGCACTTGAAAGTAGAGATGCACCGATCCAGATCAACCGATATGTTTGCGTGTTTTGTCAGTAAAGCCGGTCCTGTAATCAGCGGTAAATGCCATCAGGTGCGTGATTTCACATTCAGCCGTATATACTACACACAACAGTTGAGCTCGTCAGTGAACAACAGCTGTGTGTAGTATATACAGCTCAATGTGAAATCACGCACGGCACTCTGTTGGACTTGGTTGAACAAAATTAAACAATATTTTGTTGCTTAAGCTTATGTATTCAGTCATTATTCTATACTAAAAATCCATATGAAAAAAACTAACTTCTCACTGTTCTCAGGTCAAATATTTATATGCGATTAAAATGCGATTAATTAATTACAAAGCCTGTTATCAATTAGATACATTTTTTTAATCGAGTCCCGGCCCTAGTAATAATATTTTAAAATATTAAAATTTTTACAATACGAATAGGCAAAGCCTTTTGAGAAAAAAAAGACTCTTGAGAAGAGAAGTCTTGAGGAGGGGAAACTTTCGAGGGGGGGAAACTCCGAAGTAGTGTAGACTGCATAGCCTCACTTTCGGCCTCACTTTCACTTATTTTAAATGAAAATAGCCACATTATTTTTATAGTTATAAATGTCCCTGCAAATGTTAAAGGTCAACTAAAAATGCCAAAGATGAAATAATATGGGGGTAAGTGATTAATGAAAAAAAAAAAAGTTTTTTTTTTTTTTTTGTGTGTGTTGTGCTGCTTAAGACCAAAACTAAACTATATTCTCTCTTTTAAAATCATTACATAATTTAAATCATCAAGTACATCCTGATAGTTAGCAGTAACACAGAGAATCACGGCACTAATTGCAGGCCACAGTTGAGAAATTGACTAATTGATCAAGGCCCTTAGCTGCTGGATTCCTTATAGCAACAGTGAAGGGAGGATGCAGGAGTGCTGTCATTGCCGGTTCACAGTGCATCTCACAGAGAACAAGAGATCTCAACGGGCTCTTTTGTCCAGCGGGGGGGGGAACGCATCATCCGCACCTTTCCCCAGCCCATTAGATCTCCCTCTAAATCAGCATTAGAAAGGTTAGCCCAGTGCTGATAGGTTGCCACAGATGATACAGTGTATATGTCAGAGAGCTTCTCTGGATGAAGGCATAGCTCCCTGTACACCACAGATGTGCTGGAAGATGTATGACTGTGCTTTAATGAAGGCAAGAAGGGAGCGTCTGCCACTAAGGAAGCGTTCTCTATTGCACAGGTATAGGGCGGTTATCGTGCCCCTGAGTGTGTGACGGCATTTCTGATGCCTGAGGCTGAGGACGGGCTGCGATGGTACACAAAGTTCAGGAAACCTATTCTGCCATTAAGACCATCAAACAGGGTGTGAAATAGGAACATGGAGTTCTTCCACCGTGGAACTGAATCTGTTTAATGCAGCATTACTGTACAGAAAAACATTCGACAAGCCAAATTCACTTTAACACAAACAGGAGTTATTAATACATCAATAATATAGCATTATTTGTGCCTTTGAGGGAACTGGAGTGATGTAACAGTAACAAAAGAACACATAGTCATTTATGATTTAATTGCTTTCTCTTTTTTTCGGGGGGAAAAAAACTTAACAAAAAAACACTAACACAGATTCTTAAGCAATCGCTGTAATTCTCATGGTGCCTGTTGCCTAATTTCCAGTGTTTCTCTGAGAAGGTGTAGGAGAGCTCCTTTGATAAGAGTCTTTGATGTGCTTGCAAAGACAGAATGGAGTCATGTTGCTTTTTGAGATGTGCTGTCATCGAGGTTTAAAGGCAACAGTCTTTGGCACGTACTGAGATGGCCACTGTAGATTTAAGTGATGGCAAACTGTCCAAGTCGAGCATTGCAAAACACTGGGGTTGTGTTTTGTGTGTCTGAAAGAAAAAAAGACATTGTCTGCACTCAGAATTGCTGGAGGTGTAGGATCGCGACATCTTTCAGGCCGGTGTTCTTTGAGGTTAAACAATGTATTGACGATATTGGGAGAAAAAACAAGGTTTATGAATCATCAAAAATAGGCTCACCTGAGATGGGGTGCACCACTGTTGATGCTGTTTATATCTGTATTATTTTAGTATCACTGATATACTTTTATAGTTATTGTTAATAACTTGAATTAGATTGTGAATCAGTAGTTAAGCATTAGGAAATAGTCAGATCATCCTTGCATTGTTCCAACATTTGGAAAGTTTTGGAAATATCTTTCTAACAGAACAAAATAAACACAACACAGAGGGATACAGAACTATTCATTTCAAGTTGCAAAAAGAATATGAAACTGTACAACTGTAAATGTCATAATAGTAGCTGCTGGTGAAGCGAGTCACGAGACTTTTCCAGCGGTATGGAAAACTGGGAGGAAGAAGTTCTCTTTAAGAACATTTAATGAAAAAACAAACAAGGACTAAACTGAAACAAAGCAAACTGATATGAACCACATCCACTAAGAAACATCATAGACTGACAAACATCCAAGACCAGGGGAGGGAATTTATACAAAGACTAATCAAGACAAAGACTGAAGGCACCTGGACAACACAGCTGGCAGAGAATCAAACACTAATTACAAGGGCGGGGTTACAAATGATACAAAGCACATGGGACAGAATGAAAACAAAGAAGCACATGGACATTATCAAACATAAACACAAGAACACGCTCACAGCGTGACAGTAAACTTGAATGATTTTCTATTAAATTGCAGCGTTTTTTTTTTTTTTTTCATTTATCAAGTGTACAGATGTACAGTTTAATTTTTTGCTTCTTAAAAAAATATTTCTGTGTTCTGTATCCCTCTGTGTTATGTTTGTTTAACTTTTCTGTTTGGAAAATAAACGAGTCTCCTTTCAAAATGCTTTAAAAGGTATAGTCCTCACTTAAGATGAACTCACAAAAACAGACAGCTGACAACTACTAAATACTTTAGAACTTTAGAACTACCTGACTTAATTCTGAATTACAGCAGGAACATGTGATAATAAAGCATTTATTAACCTACTGAGGTAACCTAACTATTATCATGTGTGTAAACAAATAATAAATGTATTAATGTACATTCAACAAATGTATTAATAACTTACTTTATAAAATACTTTAATAAATGTAAAAAAATATATATATATATATAAATTCTATTATTTAAATGACAAATTTATGTACGGTTTTATTACCACTTGACTTTTATAAATATAAAATATAAATATACATAAAATAAACAATTGACTAACTGATTCATAATATTAATTCAAGTAAATATATATATTATATAATTGTTTTTGAACTGTTATTGAACATATTTCAATAATTTCATATATCATCAACTAAACAGTGTTTTTCAGATGCAAATGGTTTAAAATGTGCGAGAACCACATACAGCTACTTGCTGAGATCACCTGCAGACTCTAAACTGCTCTGAACCATTTAGAGACAGTAAAGACAGTTCCAGTGTTAGGCCAGTGAAAAAATTGACATTTTTAAAATATAATTTCCAAAATAGCTAAAAACTTGCAATGCCATCATTTTAGATCATAAAACAAACTTGAGAAGAGAAGAAAAGAAAAGTACAAATCTGTCACTCCACTGGTGTCAAAGAATCAATCAGCTCAACTATTGCATAGACTGACAGCACTCAGTGCCCATGGGAATGTTCCCCAGTAGATAATAGGAAAACAATTAAATAGCCGAGCTGAGAGGTTGGAGGTAGTATAAGGAGCTTATGGGAAAATGTGATCCTTCAGCCAGTTCACTTATAGTTCTCCAGCTTCATTTCTGACTTTCCCTTATTCTCATTCAGAATCAGAATAACCTTCAAACACAATGGTATTCGTAAGCCTCATGGATATATACGTAGAACAGTATGACTGCTGCTTTGGTCTTCAAACGAGACGTCTCGCGTGCGGGAATGTTGTAGATCAGAATGAATTATCGGCATCATGCATTCAAAATCTGCTTATTCCTAAAGTAGCTAGTTGTTAAAAAAAAGTGTTGTTAGTGTCTGTCAGTGTACCAAGCTTACATTATTAACATCTAAGGCATACATTAGCATATAATTAACATCAAATTAAAAGCACACATTTAAATACACAAAAATAGGTATAATAATAATCATTGACTAAAATCATCATAATTAAGAACTTGCACCTTCAGACTCGTTTAGATAATCTACTGACCCCATTTTTTTTTGTTTTATATCTTTTCTAATTACTACACCTTCAGGTGAAAAAATAACAATTGAAAAAACAGATTTAGTCATTATCTTGTATCTGCAGAATGTCTCTTAGTGTGTAAATTAGTCTCCTATATGTAAATGTGAGAACAAACGAATGCAAAACTGAACACTGAATTTTTTTTTAATATGCGCACTAATACAGATCATTTCAGACACTTATAACAAACAGCCCACAGCCCTCTATCTAACATTAGAAATCTGTAGACTAAATCTATCTAAAGTGATCAAAGTGATTCATTTTCTAGAATTAGCTCACCATAAGGGTGCAAGAGTACCTCCACTTTGATGAAGAAGAAAAGACTTTAAACTCAAGACGTATCTCAGTGATGTTGGTGCATTATTATCAAAGCTGAACTACAATCAAAATAACTCACTCACATTGTTTATTATATTCTTAAATCTATCCAGCTAGTTATTATTTTCGACATTGTTTCATTGATCACTAATTACTGGTAGCTTATGACTTCTAAAATCATTACAGAGGTATATTTTTATCAGGTAATGTGCAACCTACAGACAGATAATACAGGGAACACTGAAGATAATTCAAAAATATGAACACCAATTTGCATTAAGAGAAAAACATTTAATAAACAAACTTCTGGAAGCTGTATGCAGAGCAATTTCAGCCTTAGGATGGCTGAGCTTTTTCATTTATCCAGAATGCAAGAGATTTTATACAAAACTTGCCCCCAGGAATTATTTATCTAGCTTTTAATTTAATTTAACCAATCAAAACTGCAGTTGTTTGTCAGTTCATGCATAACAAGAATGGCTAATGTAGATGGTCAGACTAGCACATGACCAGCTAAGGATAAGCTTAAACCAGCAAAGGATTACCTTAAACCAGCATCCATCTTTAAAAAATACCTTACCAGTATATGCTGTTTTTTTTCAACAGGGCTTTCAGGTTTTCAGGTCATTTTAACTGTAACTATAAAACAATAATTAAACAATGACATTTTATTTAATTTTTAAACTATAATTTTAGCTATAAATATTAAGTACAGTTAATCATTGTAACTCTTTGCAACTATATATAGAAACAACATCATTGGAATCACTTTCAGCTGATGAATGAAAAAAAAAACATTTACAACCAATCAATATTCACTTTAAAAAGTAGCAGCCTGCACTTATAACAGTGTTATAATCATGAGTTGGACAATAATATAGTTATAAGAATCTTAATTATAGGTAGGTCTTGGTAACTACTCATAAACCTGTAAACAATTTGCTTCATCAGGAGAAAATAAAACAAAAAACACATTGAAAAAAACATACATTTTCCACAAGCTAATATGATTATTTAGGGAAGTTTTAAAAACTTTGTAATATAGCTTGTTTTAAAATTTCTCAAAGATAGTCTAAAAAACACTCATTTTACCCTGTCAAAAACAGCTCTTTGGAAATCACTCTGTTCTGTGTACTTCCCCTTTAAATCTTCACGAGCTCCGCTGACCCCACCCCTCTTTGCCGAGGCGCCTCTGGAGGATCTTTTTTAGCCATATTCATAGAGAAACTTGCTAATTAACACATTATCAGTAAAGGTGGTTTGCAAAGATTCATTAAAAGACATTATATAAACTGCTTCTGTTGGTGAGGCTGGATCATGAATGATTCGCGCGAACATAAACGCATTTATGTTGATTAAGGGGGCATTTCCCTTCAGAACCAAACGTAACGTTAATCTTCTGCGTCTTCAGTCACTCAGATGTCGGGGGTAAATCACTACTGCTCTGTTCATTAATACATTCAACAACAAAACACCTCAATCTCTTAGGAGTCTTGTCCCTGCGTCTCGGTCAGATGACGGCTTACTCAAAGCGGGTCTGAGGTAACACCAGTTCAGTCTGTGTGACACGCTGCTGTCAATCAACTATTGGAGGAGTGGCCTCTGTTGGTGTGACGTCATGCATTTGAGAATGGCTTGATTTCAGAAGGGGCAACCTATTTTTATTAAATGAAAAGAAAACTACTGGTGGATCTTTATCATTGTAGGGTGGTTGTGTACACACACTCATAACATACATTTCAGTCCGAACAGCTTGAAAAAGTGCATGTGGCACTCATTTAACCTTAACATTTTTAACATAATATTAAAATAGCACTCTCTTAAAATACATATTCCACTAATCTATTTATTTTACAGCTTAAAAAATGTGTTTTACAGTAAAGTACAAGCTTTGCCAGCCAAAAAACAACTACAGTAATCATAATGCAACTGAACCCAACTTAAATGTTTTGTAACACTTTATTTTTACGGTTGTATATTATATTACTAGAATATTAGCCATTTATTATTGCTAATTAAGGCCATATTAATGTCTTATTCTACATGAACTTCTACATCCCTAATCCTATCAATACATAAGCTTAATAACTACCTTACTAATTATTAATAAGCAGCAAATTAAGAATTTATTGATGAAAAGTCATAGTTAATAGTAAACGAGTGTTACCAAGTATTCTAAAGTGTTACCAAATGCTTTTGTGTAAAAGTTGAACATGAAAATTCTCAAACCTGCCTGATTCAAACAACTATTTAAACCACCATGTGCACTTAGTCAACCAACCAACCAACCAATATTTGTTGCTTATACACTTTCATAACATATCTTATATATATCCCGTTGCATACCAAATAAAGCTACATGATTAAAAACGCTTCAGTGACCATGAGAACATGACACCTGGAGAGGAGCCCTTGAACATATAACACTAGGAGATGCGTTTAAATGATCAGGTGGGATTTGACGCCATTACTCCAGCAGTCTACTGACACATGAGTCAAGCACAAGTAATAAGATTCAACTGCGCTCGGGGTCCAAACGAGACTTGGCTTCATCCGACAGAACTCGTGACAGCCGGAATTGCACCTACGTTCACAATAACGTTGCACGGCTGAGGAGCTTTTCAGAAACACTGAGTAGAATAAGTGGCCTAGAACAGTGTTTGCTGTAAAACTTGGCTGTTCTGTCACAGGGCATCTTCCTCATGTGGCTGTGATGTGACCAGGCAGCTGGCAGCGGCAGAAAGCGAGGCAGGTCACAGGTGCCAGAAGAATTATCAATCTCTCACTCCCACGGCAAACAAGCACAAACGCTTCCCCTCCCACGTGCAGCCTGAAGACGGGAAAGGCATCCACCCCGGGCATGAGATTCTCACGCTGGAGAAGAGCAAAGGCTCTGTGAAGGTAACTGCTGACCCAGTTGGAAAATGGGCATGTGTCCCAAGGTCATACGCCCACACACCCAAAAGGTTTTGTTTGTTCGCAAACTGCCACAAGCCATCTTTTGCCGTCCTTATGCCAGGTGTGTACTAGAAAGGGAGTTCTCCGGGAGGGAATGTAGGCAACTGCTGGCTCAGTCGGAGTTACATAACAAAGTCTTATGGGACAAGCACGCGTATAATGAATGTTGGCGTTATTTGTGAATTCTGTTGAACTGAAGTAGAACAACGGCGTGACGCACTACGCTATTATCGCTCTCGCACTGACGCATTAATAATGCTCTGCACTAAGGCCTGTTCACGCCAAGGACAATTACAAAATAGTTGTTAAAAAAATTATATCGTTTTTTTTTTTGCCTCAGTTGAATAATATAAAATGCGATAGGAATCCTCAATATAACTGCATTGCTTGATTATAATAAATAGTATGTTAGTGTGCGTTGTTTGCTAACTATCGTTATAGATATCATTGTTGGAATTGGTTCTTAGCATTTTTTTTTACATTGTAAAATTACGTCTAGCCCAGCTTACAAATATAAACAAAGACCTAAACACAATCATTTTTATAAAAGAATTTTATATGCAAATATTCAAATGTTATGCAAATGTGGATCCACTCAGAGAGAAGAGAGTGGAGAGCATGTGATCTCATCATGTATATGTTCTGACCACATAAATGGAAAAGGTGACTTGGTCGCATATGGACCTAGAGAGACAGATGTTTGAGCTCGGATAGATGCAATAGCAAAGAGCACATCATTTAGCTCTGTGATATAATGTGTTGTGCACTATATACAACCTTTACGATAAATCAACATCTTAACAGTAGCCTAATGACGTTCGTAGATGTTACACACCCAACCAGCGATGAAGATTAGAACGTTTTTTTAGAAAAAAAAAATTTCACCATGTTCTTTCTGAAATTCACTGTATGTCTGAATGAATGAGGCTTATTGAATACTTTTAACCTCATAAACCATTTTGTATTTGCTCTTAAGAGCTATTATAAATCAGAGGGTGATGTTAACTGTCAGTGGATTCAGTGTGACACAAAACAGAAAAAAACTGACTTCATACACGAAGATGATAGGAGCCATCAGCCACGAACATGTGGGTAAAATGTGGGATCCTTTTCTATTCTCCTCACAATTGCTAATGCAGTGCTAAGCCACAGGGTCTGCTGACATTGCTGCCACACTACTGCCCTCTGCTGGTCACATGTGTGTAGCATGCAAAGAGTTGCACCAAACTCTATTAACAGTTTTGTCCTAAATCCACCCTTTGGAAAAAAAGAAAAAAAAAAATCAGAGCAGCTTTGTTTTTGTTTCTCATTACTGATATCAACTTGCATCCATAGCAAAGAATCAGTTCATTTACCACAATGAAAATGAAAGCGGATCATTACATTTGCAACAAAATTGAAAACGGGAGAAAGAACTGACTTATTAGAAACACGCCATATTGTAATAACTCACTGCTAGGAAATGACTGTGTGTGTGTAGCTGTGCTGCTGAAGACAATTAATTTTGAGAGAGTGCATTTATTTGGTTTGTACCCATAACTCTGGCTGGCTATTAATGATACAAGAAAAAGAAAGGCTAAAAACGCACTCCCCGACAGTAGGTGGCGCTTACAGAAACGCAGAAAATAGCACACCTTCCATTTTTGACACTTGAAAAAGAGAGGAAAGGAAGATAAAGCATGTTTACATGTTTTCAAATACAGTGGTACTTACGCTACTGTCAAAAGTGTAATTTGTTTTTATAGAGTTCACCTGCTGTTTGCAATTTTGTATTCACTCTGGTGTCTATTAAACTCCATCACATACAAGAGTACAGACGAGAACCACTTCCTCTGATATTCACTGCCACTTAGGCCTAACTTAGTGCCACCAAGTCATAGTTTTACGTGACAGCAGAGCCTCTGGGCATGTGACCAAATGTTGACCAGTTTTATTCACAGTGTGATGGAAATGAAATGAAAAATTAGTTTATTAACAACCTAAACAGTTAAAAAATGCTTGCATCCAAAATAGCTTATTTTGAATAAATGATTTCACACAATAGTAAAAAAAATGTATGTTTAATTCAATATGTATGTGTTTAGTATGAATGTAACCCAGATGTAATCCAACATTAATCATGTTGTCAATGTCATGTCATCAGTGTCAATATCTTAGCTTTAGTGCCTTTCAAATCCTCTCCCGTGGTCTTATGGGATTGTAAAGTGTCCACTTCAAAATCTCACCAGAATCTGCAGGTCATCAGGGTTCTTTTTGCCTACTGTTTTATACACTGTGAATTCGGATATGCTTCTGTTCACATACTGGTGTTCACCTAGTATGCGATTACAGATGTGATCCAAATGTTTACCACCTTGAATTCTTACGCCAAACATTCATCTTGGTGAGAACAGGCCTTAAGCCACCTTTTAAAGCTTGCTGACCCAACATGAGAGACCTGAACTCCATACAGAGAGCACTCTGTCACTGTGAAGCACCATCAAAGCTCTCTTAAACCGTTCCTTCCCCCCAGTGTGCCATGGGATTTTCCCTGCTGTTACTCTGAGTGTGAATGAAATCCCCCTGCTGCTCTGCCATTAGGACTGGCCACAGTCCAGTCGGTTAGAGTCACATGCTCACTCGGAGTCAAATCATCTGAATCATTGTCTTTCATTGAAGCATTTCACTGAGTCAATATTGAGACTCTTTTAAAAAGCTTTACCTCGTGGAAATGTTCTAGATCTTTTCTCATATGCATCCTGCGTTATGTCCTTCAGATGATGGCCCTGACAGTCAAAAGTCACTCATCCTCGCTGCATCTTGATTCAAAGGAGACGCTCCGAAGGGAGCGCAGGCAGAGGGGGTTTATTCCATAGGAATATCCAGAAACAGCTGTTTTCCTTCTAATTAAAGGAATGTAGCAGGTGTCACCTGCACCCCAGCAGTGTGGGGGCACACCTGGTTGAATTAATTTGATCCAAAGTGATTCAGACAGGACTGCCTGTGCTCTGGTGTGGCATTCAGACACTCAACACATATTAGGCTTCTGAAAATGAGCACCTGCTTAGCTGGAGATGCAAAAGTGCCCCATGCAACAGCAAAAAGCGCCTCTCCTAACACTGACCACTGGGACTCTGTTTAGCAAGGTACGGGGGAGGAGAAACCTGTTTATACCAAGAAGGTCTGGAGAGCTATCGTTCATTTATATTAATGGAAGTTAACATTCTCATTCATCTCAATGGCGGTTGATAAACATGAGCAACAGGAGAACTTCATGGTATTGGTTCACTGACAGTGTAAACGAGTCATTAGATATGTTTAATAGATAGTTCAGCCAAAAGGAACATTCTGCCATCATTTGCTCTCCTTCAAGTTGTTCCAAACCTGTATGAATTTCTTTCTTCAGATTCTGGTTCTCGCTGACTTCCATATTTCTCTGTGAGAAATTCATAAATGTTTGAGCAGCTTGCCTTAAAAATAATAAATGGTCATTTTTGGGTGAACTATCCATTTAACATACAATTTTGCATCCGTTTGAATGAATCAAGTATGATTTTGTTTATATGAACCCTAAACTTTGCATTACATTTGATTCATACTTTCTTTTACATGTCCATTACATGCATTCCAAACAATACCACATTTAGAGCAGAGTAACTCCGTGTAATAATGTCTGTTGGATTTATTTAGATGTTTACGTAAAGGATTTCCAATCATTTGAGTCATCAAGCTGATAGCTAACAGATCATTTGGGCACATGTAAACATAAAATAAAAGGAAAAGTCTTTAATTTAAAAACAAACATTAAACGTACAAGTATACTCATTGTTTATATTTTGGTTTCATAGCATGTTTTCCACAGATTTAGGCTTTACATTACAAGTTTATCTGCTAGCATTAAGTAGACGACTAGGTTCATGAATGCTATTTACTCATTTAAAGCTTTCCTTTTTGTGATTTCACAGTGCGTTTAACTTTAGGACCTTCATTTGTCACCTCCGCGGGGCATCTCCCATGTCCATTAGAAACAACACTAGAAGTTTGCAACCCTTAACCTTTAATAGTTTTTACGCATTCATAAATTGCCTTCAAGATGCACAGGGGCACTGCAGTGGTCATTATTTACATCGACAGGCCGCAGCGTGGAAGAAGCACCAGGATGCATCCCAACATAATAAAATGGATTCCATCAAACATCTCCAAAAAAAATCCTGTAAGCAGCATATTGACCTTCTTTTGTAGAGGACTAGCCAAAAAAAAAAAAGTCAATTCTAGCACGTGATTAGGTTTATCGATGCCCTGGTGTTGTTTTGTCATTGAGTGTGCACTATAGTGTTAACATCTGCCAGGTATGTACGCTATGTCTATTTGTGTGAAACGCAGCCTGAGGAAATGCTGTGCATTCTAGTGCACTGGTTTCTTTTGTGTCACAATAATGCATTAATTTCATGAGTCAACAGGCTATGACTGGCGGCTTATGTAGAACTAAACAGGGTTTAATTGGATTCTGATCCGCGGCAACACAACTGCAGGGCTCTTTGCCTTTTTTTCCTCCCTTTTTGCTTTTTTTCCAGAGCACCTACAGCATAATGGAGGCGATTACTTCCCCCCCTCTGGTGGTTTGGTGACTTGGTATTGTGAGCCTCTGGGAAGGTGCTGTTTACGGTCACACTTCACATTGCCCTGATGCCCTGGAAAAGAGCCTGGCAGCAGTGCTAATGCTGCTAATGCTGTCGGCTGCTGCATTGGCACTGCCGAGGCCAACTAGGTGTCATGCTGGGATTAACCTTAAATTGATTTCCACCACAAAGATCATCTGCTGGCTGACTGACATGCTTAGGACACAGTTCATTTCACAACCCGTGAGTCAAATCTCTTGTAAAAATCAGGGTAAGGTTTCAACATTCAAGAGACTTTCTTGCTGTAATTGTTAAATACATGTACGCACATCTACACCCATTTATACTACTACATTACACTATTTTTACTCAAGGATAAGGCTGAGTGATGTTTTGATATTTAATATGTAGACTCAATTTGGTTTGCGATATTTAAAACAAGAAATAAACTAATGTAAGTGGATAAATTTAGCAAAGCATGCTTTTCACTAAATAAGTCTATAATGTCTATAAGTCATATATAATGAATAACAACTCTTACTTGTATGCACTAATCTAAAAAAACTAAACAGTTGAAAAATAAAACAAAAAACAATATTCAGATACATCACCTAACCCTGATCCATATAAACCCTTAGCTACAACACAGAAAATTCAATATCTTTTCATACTAAGCCTATTTTCCTCTATTCAGATCCTCTTTTAGTCTTGCTTTGTTCCTTTCAACTACCCACAATGCAATACCCAATATTCGCCAGCTAGCGACTATTTTATTTTTTTGATGGCGTTATGACTAAGGTTACGGTTAGGTGCAGTACAAATACATTATATAAGATGCAATCCACATATGCTCTTGATAGCTTGTATACCCCACACACATATATCTACGAAATTCACTGCAGCAATATTTCATATACACAAATGATAAATTACAACATAACAAAAGCCTTGAATTTCTAACAGCACACATTGCACGGCATGCTGCATATGAAGCTGTAATTGGTTAATAATGTTTCCAGTATCCATTCCATTAATAACCTCTTCAAACCCATTGCAAAATCCTCTTTTTATGAAATATGTTCATCTTCAGCAAAAACGTGGAGCCAGCCACACCACTCCAGGAGGCCGAACTCTTGCCTGCACTGCTGGATGAGGCTGAAGCAGAGGAAGGTGAAGTGCTGAAGTGTGCTCGGGAAAACAGCCAGCAGGTGATGTGAGCGCTGACAGCTTACGGAAGGGCATCATCATCATCATCAGGCCCTCGACCTTCAACACGACCCTCCCCTTCCCCTTCCTCCCCACAGTGCGCGCCGCATTTGAATAATACATTCTCCTCTCCAGCAGAGGCAATACAACCTCCTCCTAGCCAGAGCTAAACATGTACAGTGCCCGCACCATGGTACCATTCATGTTTACTACAGACCCCAACACCAAACGAGGTCACGGGTGTCAGCAAGTGCATGTCAACCATCAGGATTTCATCACTTGCCATTGCCAAATGCTGCACACTTCCTTTTATAAACTGAATGTTGCAACACGTAAATACACTGGAAATTAAAACTCGTTGCACAAGTAGCTGACTCAAATGTGAAGAATGACTAGAACGTTTTTTATCAAAAATGCAGACATGTAAACACAACACCTGCGAAACAGGCCTGGAAAGGTGGTGTGAACTTAGAAGGCACTTTGCAGATTACTGGGCAAAAGAAATATGAAAGAAAATGTCGTAAGCTGAAGGTTACAAAATTTATTTTTAATGTGATATCTGCAACCTGCTACCAAAAAATACATTTCAGGATGTCTAGGCTTTTTATGTTTGTTTTGTTTGTTTGTTTGTTTGTTTGCATTAAATATCAAATGAACATGTAAATAAAATTCTTACAAAATAAAAAATATAATAGTTTTAAAATTTATTTACAAATTCTAGCGAATGCTTTATTTGTTTTAACAAGACAAAATTGTTTGGTTTTAGAGGGGTTAATAAAATTGTTTTTGTTTAGGCTTGCTTTTTATACCATTTCAAAATATTATATCAAAGTTATGTCACACAAGAGATAGTAAAGACCTCTAAAGTGACACGGGTCAAAATAATACAGTTTGATGTCAGCTATACTTTTTCTAGTTTAATTTTATTACCAAAAAGACAAAAACAATGTGTAGTGTTCATGAAAAGTGTCTCTAAGATGAGAAGTCTGACGTGCAAAAAACAGATACGAAATTGTTGCACTGCATCTTGAGTGTAACAAATGCCTTTGAAGAAAGCATAAACACACCATCCATAAATCACCATGCCTCAAACCAAATGCTGTATTACACAGCAGCATTAAACCAAGGATCAATAATTTATTCTGTTTTACATTTTAGTATATATTATCACGCATAACTCACGCCACGCGGTGACCTTGTTTACAGTCACAGAATCGATCTTCAAGAGACAAGCCTTATCAAAGTTGTTTGATTGATTCATGAATTCTTAAGATTTAGACAAGCCCTTAATTAGTGCCTAAAAGGAAAAACAATCCACAATAGTCTATATATTGGAACATACATTTAAATATTAAAT